>JAADXZ010000609.1:0-17044 GCA_023338055.1 Phytopythium mirpurense | reverse complement strand
GTGCTGGTCGGCTTGGTCGCGGTCGTCGTGGGCTTCAAGGGCGTCTGCAGCGAGTGTGGCCTGGACACGTGCCTCCGCCAGCGCCACCAGCGGGATCTGGATCGTCCCCGCTTGTGTAGTGCAAATATTATAGATTTTCTATGGGGCCACCGTTCGCGAAAGGGCGTAATATCTTCGAAAACTTCAGTAAGATATATCTCACGGCCGTAAAGTTCAAAATGGCTTTTAGCCAGTCGGTGATTTTTGTTTTTTAGCCAATTGCTCTCGATAACGGCGAGCTGGAAAATTGCTCCCACTGATTTAAGCACGCTCTAGGCCTTTACCCTACCCCCGCTCCTCAGGAGCAAAACGGCGCTCCTGAGGAGTGTGCTCCATCCCCGAGCGGAAAATAGCCGGGAGCGCCGCTCCTGCTCGGCTCGTTCCATCCGTGCTCAGAGGTGATGACAAGCTGAGAAGGTGGTTATGCTTTAAATATATTGAGCGCAAGGAAGTCACTCCACGAGGGTCACTGCGCCGCGAGCGTGCTTCACGAGGGCCGAGGAAAGACACGGAGGATACATGACACGTACTTGCCGGCGTCGATGGCGCCCGCTATTCGACGCGTCTCCGCTTCCAGAGCGGGGCGAAGCCGCCATACTCCACTGCCGGTGGCGTGTCGCCCCCGCTGTGCACCACGGCATCTCCGCTGCTAGAAATGTCCATGTCCGTGTCTTCCCCCAGCGCGTCCGAGTCGCGCGAGCGCTTTATGCGCAGCCCCCAGCTGTGTCGCTGCTTCTCGAGTTGGCGCGGGTGCGGCGGGTAGTCGACGCCGTAAAACTTGCCGCCGCAGAGCATCTCCTGCACCTCCTTCTTGAAGAACCCCGGGTCGTCATGAAGCTGCTTGGCAGCCGCAGCGTTCAGGACGCAGTCGATCCCTGGCTCCAAAAATATCAGCTGCAAGCAGATAGCACAAGCCGTTAGAGACTGACCAAGCAACATTTGGGCGGTGGGCGACGCTATCTTCATCAACTACCGTACCTGAAGGCCAAGCAGCACAGTGTTAATGCTGAGCACGGGCCGCCAGTCTTGGCCCAGGATCGGCATCATGACCTTTCCGGTGGCCAGGTCAATGTTCGGGTGCCACACTCTACCGTAAAGACAAGCACGCATACTCGGGTTAGCCCAGGGGTTACCCACACATAATGGGCATCAACGTATCGCTTACCTCGTCAGACACGTCACACTTGGAGCTGTAGGCGCGCGACAGCACCAGCATACCACGAGCAGGCACGACTGCGTCAAGGAGGTACATCCTCACACCAAAAGGTAACGTGGAGGGCAGCACCTACCGTGGAAGGGGTACGTCTTGGGAATTTCGACAAAGAACGTAAAGTCCCCGTTCGCGTACGGCCCCGAGACGTCCGCGATGGATATGTTGAAGATCAGGCGCAGCATGTTGTCCGCGCCGTCCGGAAAGTCCACGCGCGTCTTGGCCTGCGAGCACGTAAACTTGGCCTTGGACAGCTTGTGAAGGTCCGACGGCGCATGACGCATACAGACAGCCCCCGCGTCAGCGCTACGTGGAGCCCCACCGCGAGAAAGGGTCGCTTGTTTGCGGCACACACCTCATTGACGTCCTTGCGGACCCGTAGAGCCGCGAAATCCGAGCGCATGTACATCTTCTACGGGCGGAAAGGCCGCTCGACTGTCGCTGCCTTCGCTTCAGCCCTAGCGCCGCGCCCTGTCCGTTCGTCGAGACCCCGCACGCCCACGAGCTCACTATGGGACTACACACGCGCGTAGTGAGGGAACAGGCCATAGAGCTGCTTGGACGGCCCCAGGCGCACTGCAAGTCAGCACCTACCGCCGCGTCTTCCGGTCGTCCCGCTCCGCTGGGAAATTGCCCTTTGTGACAGATAGTGAGGCAAGGTTTCTCGCAGCGTCTCCACGAGTTCCAAAACACGGTAGCCCTTTCACATCATTTTGATTCGTGTAAATTTTGTTTTTGGCTGATTTCAGCCAATGAAAAGAGCTTGATAATAGGAATTTGCCCTCACCATCAGAACAAGGTGAAAATCCTCCGTTTTTTACCCTTTTCTGTGTCCGAAACAATCCAAATATACCTTGTATTGTTAAAGTAGCTCCTCACAGGAATGAGAATCAAGAGGCAACATCAACGGGAAGAAGATTGGGGCGAGCCGGCAGGTCGCACTGGTCGGCAGAAACAAGGAGAGCCGGGCGCGCTAGCCGCTCGCTAGGATCCGGTCGGATCAAGCAAGCAGGAGACGCAGAGCGCGAGGTGTGGGTGTGCATAAGGGGAGGCCTTTAAAACGATGCAAGCGCGGCAAGAGACGAGCGCGGCGTCAGCGCCGCCGCGGAGCCGGCCGCTGCTGCACTTCAAGGACCTAGGACTCGTCACGCAGAACCGCAAAATCCGGTTCACTTGCGTGCACGCGTCCGAGAACTTCCTGGCGTGCGGGTACGAGCTGTCGGTGCGGTACACGCGAGGGCGTGCGGAGGGTGGAGCTAACGCGCTACTGGGCGGCAGGGCGAGCAATGGGAGCGTGTACTTGTACGCGACGTCGGTGGTCACTCGGTCGGAGAGCGACTCGCGCGTCTTGCCGACCAAGTACCACCTGGTCAAGATGATCTCTCCCCCGAGCAACGACCGCGTGGGCGCCACGTGCCTCTCGATCTGTCCGCAGCAGAAGCGGCTCGTGGTTGGCACCATGCGCGGCGTCGTCTACGGCATCCAGCTGTCGGACTACAACAAGATTGGCGAGAAAGTCGAGTTCTCGCACGACTTCCACGCTGTACGTTCTGATGCACGCTGTGTCCTGCCGCTCTCGACTCGAGCACGGTGCTAAGGATGCGCGCTCGTTGAACGTGCAGGGCTTCCCGATCACCTGCTTCCTGTGGGACAAGCGCGGCCAGCGACTCTTTTCGGCCTGCAACGGCGGCTCCGTGTGCCAGACAGTGCTGCGGGCGGGCGTGTCGGCGATCTTTGGCAGCGTCGACACGGAGCTGCTGCTGAAGGAGGAAACGGGCATCGTCCAGGTGCGTCGTTGAATCCCCAGCCATGAAGTTGAGCTTGTATTGACTGGTGCCGGTGTGGATTACGGCATGATCCGCCGTCTGCGCTCTACAGATGGACTTGACGAGATACGGACGGACATTCATCTTGCTCGTATCGTCTCAACTGCGCGTGTTGCTGTTGAACTTGACGTCGGGCGATGGAAGCGCAGTGCAGGTACAGACGCCACTCGCCAGCACCAACTCGTATTGATTGTGCATGCTTCCTCACTCAAAGTGCCACCATTTTGCCGGTGCGGGATCCTTTACTAGATCGGCACGAAAGCTCGGCAGGGCAGCTTTGGCGCGTGCTTCTTCACCAGCTTAAACCCCGACTCGATCGACCCGGCCAAGAAGCGGGAGACGAAAGTGTTTTCGGCGCGCCCAGGGCGGCGTATTTGGGTCGCCGACCCTCAGACAGGAACGGTGTCGTCGACGCTGAAGTTTGCGCTGGGGAAGAACCCGACGACGTTTCTTGACGCCACCGGCTGCGTGTCGGGAGAAGGTATATCACAAGTTCTGGTCGGCTGGGATTTGTCAAGCGGGTGGATGCTCTGACGGTTTCACGGGGTGCCTTTGGATTTGATTGAGCAGTTCAAACGCGAGACCTCAGCGTGAACAAGCTTCAGCAGTTCCGGTTTGTCCGAGACCCCGCGTACGCGCCAAATGATGTCAAAGAAGCGAGCGTCCTCCTCGTGAGCTGGAACGTGGGGTCAAGTGTCTTGTTCTTTCTCGACCCGACGGCTGTCGAGATCGTCGAGTGGCACATCGACCTTGGCATCATTCTTGACTTGCAGGTACGTCAAGCGTGGGTTTGGTTTGTCTTTGATTCAATTTATAACGGACGGTATGTCGTAGGTTGTCAACGAAACCACCTTGGCCGTCCTCCACGGTGAAGTGCCCAAGGTGTCGTTTATTCGCTCGTGCTCTGCGCAAGAGTTCATCGACATCTACGGTGCCAACGATATAACGAAGAAAGTCGAGGTAAGGGGGCTTCGTAATCCCCGCGCAGTGTTCGTACGCGCTTTGGTACTGACGTGAAATCGGGTGTTGGGTGCACAGTTAGCGGTGAGCTTCTCGCTTAACGACGCCGTCGTGTTGCGATCCCTTCAAGAGCAGTGGACTGCGCACTTGGGTAGTGCCGTGAAGAAGAACAGCGACACGGACAACCTGACGTCAGCATTGGAAGCGCTCACTGCAAACGCCGAGGTTCTCGAGAAGCAATACCACGATGTGACCGCAAACGAGCTGCCGGGCATGGACTTGGGCAACAACCGCCACATCCAAGTCATCTTCAAGCAGCGACCCCAAACAGCCGCGGTCAGTGCGGAGCCAAGCACGCCGGACTTGTTTGCCACTGCTGGCGACGGAGGAGGGATGTCTCCGTACGCCGAAAAGCGCGTAGTGACCTTGGAAACCGGCCACGCGCTTCACCGATCGATTGAGTACTTTGACGTACTCGCGACGTCAGCAGACACGTACACGAAGAGCATTAGCACGCCCGATGGATCGACGGTGGAAGCGCGACTTATTGACATTCCGGAGCTACCGCGTGCGGAACCAGTGCTCCCAATGGACCTTCGCCAGCACTACATGGACGAGGTCATGGATGAAGTCAAGCGGTTTGAACACTTGCGCGCGGAGGACGGGTCGATGAACCACATTCTGCCATCGCTGCGGGGAAGTTCGTCGGTCGCAGCCAAGGCGTTCTCGACGCTAATCCCCAATGCCTCCATGTTTTCGAACCTGATGGACGCCTCCATGCTAGCGCAGCCGTTCCAGATGTCGGCGTCGGGGCTTTTCGGGAGTCTGCCGGACATTGACGACGAGTTGGTGATTGACCCCGACCCCAGATTGTTCCAGAAGGGGTACACGTACGGTCAACTGTTGGCTCGAGGGACGGGTGGCTCCGACGAGTACTCCGTGCTGCGAATCGCCATGTCCACTGCCGACTCGGAAGAAGACAAGCTGGACTCTGAAGTCCTACTGGAGGCCATTTCCATGGACATTTGGGACACCAACCTCAAGTACGTGTCTAATCTCCCGATCAGCGAGCAGCTCGACCTTCCGATGTTGGAAGACAGCTCCAACTCGATGAACAGCTCGGTGAAGCGCCTAACGGAGGCGCAAGCGTCAACGACCAAGCCATCAGTTAATCGGAATGCCAGGAATGCGAGCTCTCGGCCTACTAGTGATGCGGAGCTGTCGATTCGCACTAAATCGCTGTCGGTGCAAGAAGAGACGGGGTCGCAAACGAAGAAGCGGCTGCAGCCCCGACTCTCCATGTCCCCGGATGCTGGAAGGGCGGCGCTGCGGGCTCTCCAGAGGCATCTTGGGGCCATGCCGAGCTGTGAAGTCAAGCGCCGCTGTATCGTGGGCGGCTGGATCGCTCAGTCGGAGGAGCTCGAGCCAGTCGTGAAGCGCGAAGTGTCGGAGCTCATGTCGGAGCTCGTGGCCGCGTCCGAGACGGCCGAGAAGACCAAGCACCTCTCGAGCCGCCTATGGCCTGCGTCGGGGATCACGCGGGTGTGTGCGTGTCTCGCCAACGTGTTTTTGCTTCAGGGGGACCTGGCACGGACGCAGACGACGATCGAAGCATGGCTCAGCTGCTTCGACCCGACTACCAAGACGCAAGATCCTGTCGACCCGGAGGAACCGTTTCAGAGCGAAGCCGACAGGAAGCAAGCCGACCCGACTGGCTTTGCGCGTGGCGAAGCGCTTGTGGACGGGGACGGGCTCCCGCTGACGCGGAATGACTGGAACTTGGTGCGAACCCTCGTGTCCACATACTTTGCGATCTCCGCGGCTGGTTCCAAGGTGCACGTGCGTCCATTGGGGCAGGAAGCCAGGCATCGAGCACGGATCTACGAGCAGCAAATGGGGATTGCGGTCGGTTTCGAAGACTTGTACGCCAATCCTCCGGATGATAGCGGCGGTCGTGACAAGCTGCGGGCAGCGAGTGCCGTGAAAATGTGGAGTGCGGCCGAGGCGGAAGCATTCGTGGTCAAGTACGGCGTGTACCTGAGTCCGGACTTGGCGGCGGAAGCGTGCAACCTGGCTGGTTTCACGGGGGCGCTCGGGCTGGTGCTGGATCAGGTCGTGTCAAGCGCCGATATGGCCGAGACATGCGACGACATCAAGACGTGGATCGCCGAGCAGGAGTTCCACCGTGCACTCGCGACCGTCAAGGAGCGCGACTCGTTGTGTCTCCTGCTGCATTTGCTCGACTTGCTGATGAAGAAGTGTCCACAAGAGACGATCGAGATCTGCGTCGACAAGTACCCCGTGCTGCACACGGAGAACGTGGAGCGCTCGCTCTTTGGCCAACAAGTCGCATGGAACGACGTAATGCGCGGTGCCAACGACGAGCTTCTGGCCTCCGACCGCGTCGCACAGACGGCTCGGTACTTCCGCTACCTCGTGCGACTCCTCGAAGAGAAACCGGAGGTGTCGGGTCGCGACGCTCAGCTCGTCCAGCGGTGCCTTGCCTTGAGTTTTGCGGGTCTCCAAGTGACAGGCAACATGTTCGAGCTCGACGAGCGCAGTGGACTCATGGGATGGGTCGCAGCGCTGGTCGCGCAGCCTGAACGGTTTGCGTTCGACCACGACTGGTGCTGGCGGCTTTTCGCAGAGAACCATGCGCTGCCAGGCATGCTGGAGCTAACGATGCGGTCGCTGAAGGCGGATGCAATGGGCAAGACTGGCGTGGAGGAGCTGCATGAGTTGGTGGCGGCGATCGTCAGCGAATCGGCGCTCGAGTACTTGGAGCCGCTCTTCTCTCGCCTGGCCACGTTGCCGCTCGGCTCGCAGGACGTACAGGCGAAGGTGCTCGAGCAGGTGCACGGCAACCTGACGCTGGACAGAATGAGCGCGCCATTGAGTGCGGCGGTGATCTCTGCGCTCCTCCAGTCGGGCGACCTGGAGAGCGGCATGGGTCTGCTCTCGCGGTACCCGCTGCTGTTCGCGACGGCTCCGCTGTCCATGTACCACTCGATTATTGAGAGCCACGTGCTGAGCGAGCGGCAGAAGCACGAGGTGAACCAGATGCTGGAGATCGCAGACACGAACGCGTGGGCGTCATACAAGGACGCGTCGGCGATGCACGGCGCGCTATTGCCTCCGCAGCTGACGGCGGCGCTGCAGCTCGAGCTGGGCAGCCTCCGCCCTGCTTTGGACGGGAAGCAGTTGGACGCGTGGACGGCCAAGTATGCGCTGTACAACCGAGACGCAGAGACGGCAGACGATGCGCGCGTCAAGCACAGCGACCAAGCACTGGGCTTTCACTATTTGGAGGCGGCGAGTAAGCTGCCCAGCCGGTCGTTCGAGTACCGCAACAGCGGGTGGGGTGGCGAGGTGCAGCTCCACGACTCGGTCTGCGCCATGTGCGAGCTGCCCGTGTTTATCATTGCGGAAGGTGCGATCGGCCGCTTGAGGTGAGCGTACGACGGTGTCGATACGGATGGAAGGGGTGACGCCAAGCCTGCTGTGTGCGCTGTGTGTGTCTGTGTGTCTGTGTGTCGGTCAAGCAGGCAATTCCAACTTGGACGTCGCGCTTCTCCCGTGTGGCCACGCTTTCCACGACCGCTGCCTGGCGGAAGAGTCGTGCCCCGTGTGCTTGGACCGCAACTTGTCGACGCTCGACTGGATGTAGTGTGGGCGTGCTGTATCTCGCATCGAGAGCGATGACCACCGCTCGTGTTGAACAGGCTTATGACCATTGAGGCTCCGATCGAGTGCTGCCATGAAGACGACACGTGCGTGGACGGACATCAAAGCGGTCGACGACGCTGTCCTAACGCCACCAACAGCTGTACAAGTCCTGAAAGTTGAATTGTAGTATGCGGTTTTGTGTATCTAACGTCGTTCAACGCCCCACCAGCTGCCTCTAGCCGACTTCATCCCTCTCATCTAGCGGCTAGCGCTGATGAACCCGACTTGTCGAAGGAACCCTGTGAGCGCCTGCTTCTCCAGCTCGAGATAATTCTTGTTGTGTCCGCACTGCAGCGGCAGGAGCGTGCCGACGCGTGCGTCTCCCGACTGGATGAGCAGCGGCAGCTCCTCCTCTTGGCTCTCGTCCGTGTCGATGCGAGCCGTAGCGCCGCCAGCGATCGCGTGGCGTTTGCCGCCCACTGCCGCGCGTACTCGCGACGCGAGCGGCACCGCAATGGGGACCGCACTGGCCGCTTCCTGCTGTTTCTTGAGCGCACGCTCTTCCCGTTGCCGCTGCTCGATCGCTTCGTCACGCGCTCGCCAGCGCCGGCGGAGCGTGTCCATGAGGAACTCGACCATGCAGACGAGGAAGCCAATGTCCAGGTCGAACTTGATGGCGGGGTACTGCTCGACGAGCTGTTGGAGCGTGGCGTGCACGTCCTCGATCACGAGCGGCACGATCCAGATCCCGCGGCGCTCGAACGGCTCGACCGACAGCTGGTTGCGCTTGGCAGGCGCCACACACCCGCCCCACCGCAGCAGCGACGCCGTGAACGCGCGCAGGCGGTCGTGGCCGCCCGTTTCGGCCGCCTGGAGCAGGCATTGGCCACAGTACCCGTCCAGCCGCGCGAGCTGCATCCACACGACCGCCAATAGCTCTTCCGGGAAGCTCGGCGTCGACGTCACCTCGGTACGTCCCGCGAGCGCGCTGTTCGTGACGACGTCCGAGTCGCTCCCCAGCATGTGGTCGGCTTCACTCACGCCGTGTTCATCGTCACTCGGTATGACGGAAGCCACCGATGACGACGGTGAGTGGTCCGCGCCGTCCTCTGCGATCAAGACTTGGACGTCGTCGCGGTCGGCACTCGGCAAGCTGTCGCTGCTAATAGTAGCCGAGGTGCTTGTCTCCGAGCGCTTGTCGCGTCGCACCGTGTAGCTCATGGCTCGCTGCCCGATCGACAGCGTCGCGTAGCTGAAGCGCTCGACTGCCGCTTCTGTTAGCGGGCGTCCGAGCATCGGGCGGCTGTCTGCCTCACTGACACGGCGCGTCGCACGCGCTGCGTTGCTCGAGAAGCCCGGGAGCAGGTGGCAGATGCGAGAAGAGGTCAGCCACGAAGGGAAGACTGTCGCTGAGGGCGGAGCCAGCGGCGGCGCGCTGCTGTCGGCGTCCTTGATCTGGAGTCGCTTCGGGAGGTCAAAGCTCGTATCGCCGAGCTCGAGCTGCAGCGCCACACCCGACTTGAGCGACGCGCCGTCCACGATGATCTCGTCGCCGGCGTCCGAGCACAGCAGCTTGGCGCACGTCGCGGCGAGGTAGTTGCCGCAGTTCTCCGTCTCCCACTGCATGACCCACTTGACGACGGTGCCCGCCCAGCTCGCGACCATGCGCTGTGCCAGCGCCGGCACGTTGGAAAACGTGCGGTCGGCGATCAGGACGTCCACGTCCTTGGACTTGCTCGCCACGTACGTCGCGACCAGACCCTGTTCTCATCACGAAGCCAAGGTGAGCTAGCGGCCAGCTACAAGGGGCACATGCAGGCTCCACTATGGTTTCCGAACGCACTCCGATGGACTCGCCGTGGATGGCGATCTTGGCCATGGCTCGCTGCGTCTTGAGGAAGTGAACGATCGCGAGTCCGTCGCGGTTGTGGTCGAGCGGAGACGGCGACCCGGCGTTGCGTCCGTAGCCGCGGTAGTTGTACACGAGCACGTGGCACCCGAGCGCTGTGTACAGCTGGATCCAGTCCATCTGCAGGTGGTGGAACTCGTACAGCCCGCCGTTCGGGTTGCAAATGATGACGACGCGGCGGTCAGAGTCGTTATTGGTGGCGCTAGGCGTCCCTGCCGTTGTCAAAGGCGGAGACGCAGAGCTTGTCGACGGCGGGATCAACATGGCGTCGACTCGGAAGCCGTCCGAGCTCGGGATCCAGATCTGCTCACCGCGGAAGCGCACCGTCATGTCGGCGCGCATCAAGTCGAGCGTCGCGATCGTATCCTCCTGCTCCGGCGTGCGTCGTCGACACACGAGCTCCTTGACCAGCCACGTGACGGTGCGGCGGGCCTGGAGACCACGAGCACACGTACGTTGATCAGCAGACGACGCTCAGCGCTCACACCATCCCGCAACGCTGTGGGGCGTACTTACCTCTGCTTGAGGGCGTCCGATCAGCGGCAGTACGTTCTGCAGACGGAGCAGCTGCGCCGCGAACCGAGAGAGAACTGGTCGCGGTGACTCGTCCGACGCATTCAACGCACTAGGCGCAGTCGCGACGCCGCCCACAGTGGCTGCGTGCGTCTTCTTCCCCGAAGTCGCTCCTGCTCCAGCGACGGCCGCCCCGCAAAAGATCCGCTGGCGCTTCGTTTCAAAGTCGCTGGCGCTGGACGAGCCAAGCAGCTCAGAGCACGCCCCGGCCAGTTCTTGTCGGTGCATGGCCGCTAGCTCTCGGGCGAGCGAGAGCAAGAGCTGGCTGTTGACGCCGAAGGGCGGCGCGTCCTCCTTGCGGTCCACCGCCGCGTCGTTAACGGCCGCGTCGACGATCTCGAGCGCCTGGAGCAGCGGCCGCAGCAGCGTCTCCATGGCGAACTCAAAGTTCTGGTGCGCCTGCAGGAATCGCATGCGCTGGTTGGGGCTTCCGAGCGCCCGCGCGAGCTCCTGGCCGGCGTCGACGAGCATCGCGACGCGCCGCTTGGTCAGGCGCGCAAAGGTGGCCTCTCCCTCCCGGATCACGAGCCGCAGCTGCCCTGGGAACGCCAGCAAGGACGCGACGCGCCGGACGGCCGCGATGGCCGCCGAGACCAGCAGGAGGAGCAGGCCTGGGAGCGTCAGCAGCGCCGCGAGAGTGCGCGCCAGCCACCTGCACGGACCTTAGCACGGGTATACGAGCGCGTCCATGGCGACATGGCGAGCGCACCATAGTGAGATGAAGACAGCGTTGCAGATGACGTAGGCGGCGAGCGTGAGCAGCGGGTTCTGGTGCGACAAGAGCGCCGCGTTAGCTTGTCACGGGGCGGGAGGCGCGCTCCTGGGTGTGTATGTGTACCGTACCGCCACGACGAGGCGCCACGGGAACCAGAGCTGCTCGGCGAGCGACGCGGGCGCCTCCTGTCGCCCATAAAGCGCGTCAGGCACCAGTTGGGAGCGGTTCGCGCCATGGCGATGGCGTGGCGGATCGATCGGATCGTACGGAGCGCGGGGACGCGTGCGGCTCCTGCTGGTCGTGGCGCTCGCCGCAGGGGCAGGCGCCGTCCTCGCTGTCCTCGAGCTCGGGAGCGACGACGGCCGTCGGCATCCAGAGGCGGTGGCGACGGCAGCAAGAGAGAGAGAGAGAGAGAGCGGCGAGCGAGCGAGCCGGCGGCGCTAGTGACCGACGACGCTCAAGGCGAAGTGAAGAAATGGCGAGAGCTTGTCTCGTTATTACGTTTTAAAAATGAGGATTCATAGTATGAAATATTGTTAAAGCAGTTCACAATAAAGATACATTCAATACAATTTGCGTCGAAGGGTACTCGTTTATGTTACATTTTTACTTGATGTAGTGAAATCTGTTATAATGCAACATGACATGCCAAGGAGTGCAGTGTTGGCATCTTGCGGGCAAATTTAGCGCCGTGGTCGGTTGCCAAATGGAGCCAAGAGCGGTTTCCAGTCGGGATACACGGCCCAGTATCTCATCTCCGTCATTCCTGCTCGCTTGTTGGCCAGGTCTGTCTTGTCTATCCATGGACCTACTGGATACTGGACCCATGCAGGTAGGGGTCATGGCGAGTGGACTCATCCCTGAAACGTCTGCTTCTCGAACAACTGCAGTGTCAGCGCGGCGAGGAACGCCGGAAAGGAGCGGCACATGGTCATGTACGCGAGCGTGCCCTGGTTGATCTGGGCGCAAAAGTCCGTGTCCAGCAGCTCCAGCGCGCCGCTCGGCTCCATCTTGACGAGCAGCTCGTCGCGGCTGTGCTCGGCGTACACGGAGCGCAGGCGCAGCATCTCGACGCCGTTGGTCTTCCTCAGGTCCACCTTGTAGCCAGTGAGGAGGTACACGGCCTCGCGGTAGTGCTGCGTCTGCTCGGCGAACACCTCCTTCAGCCGCTTGTTGAGCAGCTTCAGCCCTTCCACCGTCTCGTACGAGGTCGTCGTCGTCATCTTCGGCTTTGGCGCGGCCGAGATGGGCGTGCACCTGATCTACTCGCTCACCCAAGGGACAAAGAGAGAGCCAACCGTTAGTCTCAGTCGACCATTCGGAAGCAGGATCGTTTCCCAAGCACTCACGGGAGACAGCGACGTGCCCGACAGCTGCTCGAACTGCGCTCGCAGCACGTCGTTCTCCTTCCTCAGCGCCTCCAGCTCACTCGCGATACCGTCGTGTCGGTTCTGAAGCAGCTCGCTCGTCGGGTTGACTGCCAGATGCACCACTTTGGTCGTGTCGCGGTTGTACTCGCCTCGGCCGAGTCGCCGCTCGTACTGCGCCAGTTGCTTCTCCGTCTGCTCCATGTGTTTGATCAGCTTGGCATTCTCCTTCTCGGCGTCTGTCAGCGCACGCTGTAGCTTCTCAACGTGCGTGTCTTGCCCGGCATTTGCTGGCGCCATGACTTGGTCTGGCGTCGAAATCGACTGAAGGAAACAGTCCGAGTCAAGTGTTAACTTGGATTCCTCCTCGACCAGGCGCTTGCGTCACGTACACTCTTCTCGGACACCGCGCCAGCGCTTCTTCCAGCCTTCACATCCTCCCGTAGCAGCTGGATCTATAATACGACCAAGCACACGAGTGTCACCACACTGCGACTCAACCCGTCGCAGACCCTGGCGCGCAGCATCTGCACCTCCAATTCCGACTGGCGCATCACCGTCCGCAGCTGCGCGCTGCTGTCGAGCGCCTTCTGCTTCCACACACGCATCGACTCCTCCACGACTCGCAGGTCGGCCTCCAGCTCCGCCACCTTCTTCTTCAGCGCCAGCGTCTCCGCCGAGTGCCGGTCGGCAGCCGCGTCCATCTCGCCCAACGCCTGCTGCTCTGAGGCCAGCGCGTGCTCCAGCCGCCGGTGCAGGCGCTCCACCTCTCGGTCACAAGCTGAACTTGGCCCTGTACGTATGCGCAGCGTCCCCAGCTCCTGCTCGAGCTTCTCGCCCTAGAGGACAACCAGGTGAACAGCCTCGTCACGACGGCTGGAGCTTGCGGAACAGAACAATGAGCCAGCACCACGCACTTCTCCCGTAAATAATATACCTGTACTACTCTGTCGTGACCGTGTTCGAGGCGCTGGCGCTTGGTTTGCCGTGTGGCGCCTTCCAGTGACTGGCACAGTGCGAATGAGCACGATAACTCTTCGGTCAGAGGTCCGTGGCCATGTGCGTGCCTTCCCGCGCAGGCTTATTACCGCGGGGCTCACAGTTTGCTGCACGAGTTGAGACAGACGAATGCCTTCGTGTCCGCGTCCAGTGAGAGCGCGCGGCGCAAGCGCTTCGCTGCTGTCGGTAGCGGCCGCGCCGCCGTCTTCCATCCCGACGTCCATTGCCCCACCTCGTTTCCAACAGTGAGTTCGTATGTACCGAGGTTTCGAAAAGCAGCAGCAATCGTTAGCTTTACGGGTGATATTTCGCTACCGTGGAAGTCATAAAGCGTAGAAAATATATATTGAAAATATTTGTTTCACGCAATAAACCTCCACCACTAGTAATATAAAACGTATTCTATCGTCAGGGTATTTGTTAGAGCCTCTTACAGGTTGCCAACGGCAAGGACGTCGTCCGGGATGCGGTACCCCTGGAGCTGCACGGCCGTGGTGCGTGCGCGCAGCGGGTTGGCCTTGGTCACCTGGTCCAGATACAGCAGCGCGACCGCGGCGTGGGCCTCGACGGTGCGCACGAGGACGACGCGGGCCAGGGCCGCCAGGCGCGCGAGCACGCCGTTCATCACGAGCGCGAACGGCATGAAGTACGTCATGGCGAACTGCGCCTCCAGGCCCTTGTACGCCTTCTGCGCCGCGAACACGAGCTGCAGCGCTGTCGTCAGTACACTGGAGCGCCAGCGCGCGCCGCTTGTTAGGAAGGAGGCAGCGCGACGCACCTCGGCGGTGGACTGGGCGACGCGCACAAGGCGCCGCAGGACCGCGTCAGTGTCCGCCTTGAGCTCCGAGGACAGCGCCTTCCACGCGATGTGGTGCATCCCTGGAGCCGGCTGCAGCGCCTGGAGCACTCGCTGCGCGTCCTCGGCGGCCGACTGGACGGCCTGGAGCCTCAGGTCGCGCAGACACCGCTTGACCTGCTGCAGGTGCTGGTAGAAGAAGGCGCGGCGATGCTGGCTGTGGTTCTTGTACATGCTGCGCTGGAACACGGCGGCCTCCTCGCGCAGCAGCGTCACCGCCTGCGCCACCGATTGCGCGTCCTCCACCACGCGTGCGCCCAGCTGGGCCTCCGGTGCCTTGGCCTGCATCGCCGCCATCCTCCGACCACGGTGATATGTTCAATGGCGGCTCGAACGGGTGGCTGATTGGCGCCGTTTAAGGCTACACGCGTAATAAACAAGTACTAGACCATCTTTATATGTATTTTAAATTCCAAATCGCTGCATACAAAACTCTAGATGACCTATAAATACTGTTTATAATATATTTATTACGTATATAGCCGACTGTGGCGCGAAACGACGCAAAGCCAGACGCCTTCCACCATGCGTCTCGGGTCAGCAGAGCGGCACCTGCGTGTCGGTGCGCGCGTGCTTCTTGCGGATCTTCTTGCTCTCCTCGTCGTGGTACACGCCCTCGAGCTGGTACCCCTTGAAGTTGACGTCGGCGCCGCTGACGGCGTCCGAACTGTCGAGGAGCGGGAAGAGCGGGCGCGACCGGAACTTGCCGCGGTAGATGTAGTAGTTCTGCTCCAGGTACACGAACGGCCGGATGAAGACGGTGCGGCCGAAGCAGTACGACATGACGGCCTGCGAGCGCACGAGCGCCTTGGCGCGCAGCGGGTCGTCCATGAACACCTCGACCGAGTTGCGCTGGTACGTGCGCCAGAAGGAGCCGACGTCCACGTTGACGAGCAGCCGCGGTACTACGACGCAGACACAGAAGAGGACTGCGTAGCTGATGATGCCGAACAGCAGGTCGTACATGACGTGGAGTCCGAGGGCGGCGCGGCTCCGGTCGCCGTACGAGTGGAGCCCGAACGTGTTGTAGTAGCCCAAGACGCCAGAAACGGTCGGGAGCAGCACGCGCTAGAGATCGGTGGCCGCCCACTTCAAGAGGCACACGTTGAGCAGGTCGTCGTAATGCTGATACACGGACAGGAGCGTGTAGATCATGATCTCGAAGCTCGAAATGTACGTGAGCTCCGTGACGAGCGACGCGAGCCGCTTGTTCGCGAACACGACGTTCCAGCGCCACCCAAAGTCGATCAGCACGACCCCGACGGTCCAGACGCGCAAGTCGCGGCGCTAACTTGTAGGCGCTTCCGATCTGAAAACCACGCGTATACCGTCGAGTTGGATGCCCCAGTCGACTTGTTCGGCTTGACGACCAAAGGCAGTGCCAGCAACCTTATCCCGGACCTCGTCCCGAGCTGATTGTACCCCTTCACGCGCAGCCCGACTGAGGAAAGATCATTTGACAAGTCGATTGGGCAGTCGACGGTGCCGAGTATTATCAATGTCCCCGAGGCAAACGCGTACTGGGATCTTGGAGGCGCGAATGCTGCAACCGCTCGAGCCATCCGGCGCAGATTTGTGGTGTTCTTGGAGTCGTCATCGGCCACGAGCTCACGCACGGGTTCGACACCGTTGGGCGACAATTCGACGGCGAGGAACAACAAGCTCTTCTTGGTGAGCGTTGCCTACAGTAGAGCTAGCGTGAGGTTACGCGCGATGTCTCCATACAGGTTCACGCTCACTGACGACCAGACCGAGGCGCGTCCACGGCGTCATCATGAACAGCGAGGACTCTTCTCGAGCGCTTTTTAGTGCCCCACGACGAACTGAACCCGCCGGCAAAGTGCGCGCTCTGGTTGGAGGCCACACATGGACGCTCAGTATATTATATATCGTAGATCCACACACGAACGATGACCCTCAATGCATGCACATGCATGGGGATCTATCAATCTGTCAACCTTATTCGCGATCGACTTTGTCGTGTCAACAAGCCGCTCAGCTTCAATTTGAAGCCGACGCCGCGCGCTGATTGGTCAGTCTCAATCCGTGCGCGATGCATTTCTCTATCACTATATCGCAATACAATACCTTATAATCCCACCGTGGCTCAATGCACTGATATAACCACACGAGCGGATATTACGTCAAACGAAAGCCCCACAAAGACACGCTCACGCCAATCCCGCTGACATCACAACGTACACCTTGGATCGAAGGAGCTCGTCGGTCTCGCACCACTTGCGGGCCGGGCCGCCCCTGAGCCCTGTCCATTGCCCGCGAGCTCACTCCTCAATCGCCCGGCTCCCCGGCACGTCCCTCTCCTCTCCTTCCCTCTCTCTACTTCCGAGTCCACAGCCATGGCTGTCGAGCTCAAGGACCTGGCGCCGCTGCTGCTCAAGAAGGAGCGCGCCAACGGCGACATCGACCCGTCGGTGCTCACGGCGGTGCTGCGCAGCGGCCACGCGGCCAACGAACGGCGCAAGGAGCTGCTGGGCGTGGTCGAGCGCCACCCGGTGCTCTCGGACCGCGACATGATGTTCCGCAACCACACGGAGCGGTACAACTTTGGCATCAAGAAGGCCTTCCACTACATCAAGCTGCTCGAGCAGGGCGGCTACACGGACAAGACGGACCAGCAGATCCTGTACTCGGCCATGGGCGAGCCGACCGCCATCGAGGTGCACCGCACCATGTTCCTGCCCACGCTCGAGAACCAGGGCACGGACGAGCAGCAGCGCAAGTGGGTGCCGCTCGCGCGCAGCTTCAAGATCCTCGGAGCGTACGCGCAGACGGAGCTCGGCCACGGGTCCAACGTCCAGGGCATCGAGACCGTCGCGACGTTCGACAAGGAGACGCAGGAGTTCATCATCGACTCGCCGACGCTGACGAGCCGCAAGTGGTGGCCTGGCGGCCTCGGCAAGACG
>JAADXZ010000608.1:0-17044 GCA_023338055.1 Phytopythium mirpurense | reverse complement strand
TGTTTGTTTCCTTGCAAAAGAGAGACTGTTTTATTACGGAATGTTAATCATGAACGAGCCCAAAATGGGTGGCTCCTGGACACGGTCCATGGCTAACCATACAAACTCCAAGTGTAAAGAGTGGCAGTACCTCACGGTACTCACCACGGCTCGTGTGAGCCACTCAACCTCACAGCGTACCTAGCTGGAGGGCGGCTGCCCTTAAATCCGCACGAGACTAAGTGCGCAGCACTGAAGGGTACCCCTTGTACCCCGTGTAGCCCCGTTACAGTGAACCCAATGTACGTCATGAGTGGATTGCCCTTGGAGTTCTGGACCGTCTTGAGCAAGTAGACAACATCGATCATGGCGGAGACTGCTGCGTGAAGAAGCGAATTCGGAAGTGGAGTGAAGAAGCGGAGGGGGACTGCTGTTACCGTCTTGACCAGGTTGTCTTGAACACAAACCATTACATTTTCGAAGCAATATACAACGTTGCAAACGTCGAAAATTTTACGTGTCATCATAGAAATATTCTATGATGGGGGGCAAGCACTAAATCTTGGGTTTTGTATGAATTATGACAAAATCATTTCGATATATGACAGAAAAGACAAAAATCCATCGGAATCAGACGAAATCATCAGAAAGTCATTAGAACGACCGGTGGGTTGCTGTTTGACTTAGGGTTGTATGTACAGGGAAAATATGTACTTTGTCCCGCGAAATATTTCATTCCGATAGTGAATCGAAGTGATTCGAAGAGAAAACGAGGAAACAGTTATCTAAAGTCAGTTCTCCGGATGATGGAATACGCAATCACATCATAAAGAAATCGATTTATTTAGATTAAACACGCAATAAGTGACAACTTTTGTCCTTTTAACTCCAGTTCGTATGAACATTTTGGCATTAAAATTGTTTAGACCCATTTTTTTGTCTCTTGCATGCAAACAGATGACTGGGATACACCTCGTTGGTTAGTTACGCCTGGCGTAACTACCGGTAACCAACTTGCCAGTGGCAGAGTCGACACGGCGCCTCGCTCCAAACTCGAAGCGCGTGGCAGCGTGCAGCAGAACCCGCGCCCGCAGGCTGCAGCCGCCACCTCGGCCCTCGCTGCGAGCGCCCAGAGCCGCTGCGTCCGCGTCGCCGTCGGAGAAGCGCCGCCCTCGCTAGCGCACTCTTTCTATTGGCCGCGGCCCTCGAGTTACTCGTCCGAGCACTCGCGTCCTACCGTCAATTAATCCCACGGAGCCCTGAGACGCGGCGATGGACTCGCGCTCGCCGCTGCGGGCGCCCCTGCCGCCGTCGACCGACCCCTCGCGCGATAAGGACTAGTGCGTGCGCGTCGCGACGGCCCGGATGCCGTTCTGGGACTCGACTGACGCTCGTTGCTCCTCCGCCTGCAGCGCCACGTTCTGCTCCATGTCGCTGTCTAGCGAGCCGCGCAGCAGCTCGAGCGCCGTCACGTTCGACGAGCTGGTCAAGAGCCGGCAGAGGCGCCGCCAGCCGCTGCAGCCGGCGCGGCAGGCGCCCGAGCGGCGCCAGGGCGACGGCGGGTGGTGGCGGTCCCCGTGGTGCCGGAAAGCGCGGTCGCTGCGGCCGTTCGCGCTGGTGGCCGGCCTGCTCTTCGCCACGGGCATCGGCGGCGTCGGTGCGCTCATCTACCAGTCCTTCACCACGGACGAGTACCTGTACCTGGGCGCCGTCGTCTCGGCATGCTTCTCGCTCGTCATCATCCTGTGCTTCCTCATGAGCCGCAGCGTGCGCTTCCAGCCCAACCCGCTCATCGTCAGCAAGAGGTGACTGGCTCCGCAAGTGCTCACGTACTGCTATGCCTACTTCCATAGTAGAGCGCGCTAACGACACTGTGCGCGTCTCTCTTGTCCTCGGCCCATCGCGTAGCCTGGTGGACCTGCTGCTGTCGGCGCTGTACGTGTTCCAGTACGACGTGACGGAGATGATGCGCGTCTCGGTCGCGCTGCCCTTCCGCACGGCGGCGCTCACGCAGGCGCTGCTGCTGTGCGGCGAGTTCTGGTTCTTCGCCATCCCGATCGACATGGTCAAGTCGGTCACCAACCCGTTCACGTCCTACACGCATAACTTTCGCGTCTACTGGTTCTACTCGGTGGTCAGCGGAGCCATCTTCGGCACGGTGCTCTGGCGCCTTGGCGACGCCGAGGCCGCGTGCGAAAGCAGCGCTGACGCCTCCGACTGCGTGGACCACACGCGCATCAGCTCGACGGCGGCGGGCGGCGCGCGAGACGGCCAGCGGTTCATCTGGTTCCACCACAACACGGACATGCCGGGGTTCTTCTGGCACGAGTGGATCGTGTACCACCTCTTCGTGCTCGTCTACCTGCTCTTCGGCATCGTCTGCATGATCTATGTCAAGCGACGGCTGAGCCAGGGGCTCGAGGAGACGTTCGAGGTGCGGCGGCGCGTCGTCGCCAACGGCATGCTCACCTGCGGCGTCTACATCTCGTGGTCGTTCATCACCATCTTCCTCTTCACCATGACCAACAGCACCGCCGTCAAGCACGTGTTCGGCGCGACGGTCTTCACGGAGCTCATCAACGTCAGCGCGTTCCTGCACTCGGCGCGCGGGTGCGTCAACATGGTCGTGTGGCTTGTCGTCAACGCCCCGTACCTGTCGACAGTGTGCTTCTACCCGCCCGACGTCGGCGTGGCCGGCAGCCAATGGAAGCGAGCGGGGAATGGCGTCGCGAGCAGCCATGCGTCCTCGACATCCTCGGCGTCGCAGTCGTTCGCGTCGGCGGCCGGCGGCGGGGCCGCCTTGAACCGCGGGTTCGGCAGCATGAACGACGTCAGCCAGCTCAGCGGCTCGGACAGCGATGAGGTCGACAAGCACATGAAGCCGCAGCTGAACGCGGCGCTGCAGAAGCAGATGATCCACATGGCCACGTCGGGGATCATGGAGTCGGTGCAGCTCTACCACCGCCTGCACACGCGCATCGTCAACAACCACACGTTCGACCTCGACTGGCAGCGGTCGCCCCAGCGCAAGCTGCGCCAGCTGCTCCACAGCCCACCGAGCGGGTCCGGGCTCGACCAGCAGGCCCCGAGGTCGGCGCCAGGGGACCTCATGCCGTCGCGCACAGCGCGCAACTCGGTCGTCACGGTCGTCGAGGCGCGCGGGCGGACGTCGACGCCGCGCTTCGCCTTTTTGCCCATGGCCATGCGGGAGATGCAGTTCTACGACTTCCAGCCGCGGGTGTTCGCGTCCGTGCGCCAGCTCTACGGCGTCGACGACCGCGAGTACATGTTCGCGTTCCGCTACACGATGAACGAGCGCATCAGCGAGGGCCGCAGCGGCGCGTTCGTGTTCAACACGTGCGACCGCAAGTACCTCGTCAAGAGCACCACGTCGGCCGAGAAGGACGTGCTGCTCGGGCTGCTGCCGTCGTACATGCGGTACCTCAAGTGGAACCCGGACACGCTGCTGCCGCGCTTCTACGGCCTGCACGCCATGAAGATGTACGGGCAGATCTTCTTCTTCGTCGTGATGAACAACATCATGAGCTCGCCCGACGTGATCCACCGCCGGTACGACATCAAGGGCTCGTGGGAGGACCGCAACGCCCCCGCGTGCGTACTCGGCGACAAGTACCGCTGCTCCAAGTGCAACCGCTTCTTCGTCTTCGGGAGCGGCAACGACGGCGGGTGCATGGCGCCGGGGGAGGAGCACTACCCGGACGTGGTGCTGCGGGACAACGACCTCAAGAAGCGCCTCAAGCTCAAGACCTCCACCGCCGTGCAGCTGCTCAAGCAGCTGACGCGCGATAGCGACTTCCTCGCGAGCGCCGGCATCATGGACTACAGCCTGCTCATCGGGACGCACTACTCGCACTTCACCATCACGTCGACGCGGCACAAGAAGCGGCCGACGCCTACACAAGCCAAGCAGCCGCCGGGAGGAGCGACGCTCGTTGGCGAGGCGAACGCGCAGGTCCGGCAGAGCAGCAGGGTCTCCAAAGGGGTCTCCAAAGGGCTCGTGTCGCCCAGTGGGCTCCCCTCGCGCAGCGACACCGGGGAGTATGACGCTGGCGGCGAGCTCGACGCCGGCGCCGAGTCGGAGGGGAGCTGCGAGCGTACATCGCTCGACGGGTCTGCTTCCGCCGACTTCGCGCTGGACGGTGCGGCGGCCTGCCGCTCGTCCGGGCGCGCGGCCTACACGCACTGCTACGACGCGCACCAGGTGTCCGGGCCGAGCAAGTACTATTTTGGGCTCGTGGACGTGCTGCAGCAGTGGACGCTCGCCAAGCAGACGGAGCGCATGTACAAGGTGCACGTGCTGCGCAAGTCGGGCCGCGGGCTGTCGGCCATCGCGCCGCGACCGTACGCGCGGCGCTTCCAGCGCAAGATGCGCCAGCTCTTCATCACCAACGCGGCTCCGTTCCGCTCGTTCGACCACGGGCTCGACGACGAGCCGGACGACATGGCGCCTACTCTGCCAGTGTAGACGCAGCCATCTATTATAAATGACCGCGGCGTGTTGATATAAATACCCATGGCTGCCTTGACGCACCCTGTTGGCCCCCTCCAAGCCCGCGACTCGGGTCTGCCGGCTCATCGTCGCTCCCGAGTCGAATTGTGAGCGCCGTCGACGCCAATGCTGCCGCCGCTGACCGTGGCGGACGCCAAGCGCGACTTCTTCTCGCCCCGAAAGCGCACCCAGGCGCGGCGCTCGGCGCTCGGGACGTCGCTTGCAGCGAGCGCCAACGGTTCGAGCGCGCTCAACCACTCCGAAGCCTCGACGGACTCGCCCTTCTCGGCCCTCGGGACGCCCCGGACGCTCGATGCCGAGCCAGCTGCAGCTGCTCCCAGCAGCTCGTCGCTCGTGGCGCGGCTGTCGCTCATCCCGCGCGAGTTCTTCGTCGTGGAGCGGCACAGCGTCCTGCCCGTCGGGCAGTACCCGCCGGCCGTCTACCAATCCAGCTTCACGGGCGGCGCCGACGGAGGCGGGGGGCTGTGGGAGACGATTGTGTTCCCGGCCCTAGCGCCGCAGACACGCCAGCAGGTCTTGTACTTGCGCAGCACACTCGAGAAGCTCCGCGGGGCGCTGTTGCGGGCTTCGGCAGGCGAGGACGCCCCTGGCTCGGCGAGCGCGTCGCCGTCGCCGCGGCAGCGCCATCGCATCCAGAGCGCGGTCGTCGAGTACTCCAAGCAGGAGGCGCGCATCTACTCGGTGTGCTTCCACGAGCTCACCCGGCAGGTCAAGTTCATCTGCAAGGAGCAGAGCGAGCTGCTGCTCGAGGTGCGCGAGCGCTACGACGCCATCGTCGGCCGGCTGGCCGAGCGCATCCAGCAGCTGGACGCGGAGCTGGCCCACCGGACCGAAAGGGTCGGGCAGCTGCTGAGCGAGGCGGCCGACCTGGAGCTCGCGAACGCCGCCCTGCGGCGGGACAATGCGCTGAAAGCCGAGGTGATCGCCGACTTGGAGCTCCGCGCGAGCAGCCGCGACGATCTCGGCGGCGAACGGAGCGAGGGGGACGAGGACGAGGCTCGAGAGGCCGAGTGGCAGCGCCAGCGGCGGCAGTTGGCCTCGGTCGACGCGGTGCTCTCGACCAAGAAGCGGCGCGACTCGGCGGTCGAGGAGAACCTGGCGGCCGCGCGCGTGCAGACGGCGTTCCACAAGTTCCAGGTGCGCAAGGCGCAGCACGCGCTCGCGCTGCGCGTCGAGAAGAACGTGGCGGCGCTCGACATCCAGCGGTCCTACCGCGGGTTCCGCGACCGCCAGCGCCTGCTTCACCACCGCGCCGTGCTCCAGACCATCATGAAGCGGCGCAAGCAGGTCGCGGCCGTCGAGCTGCTCCAGGAGAACGCGCGCGCGTACTTGCTCAAGCGGAGGCGCAGTCTCGGAGCCAAGCGCGCCGCGAGCGCCGCTGCGTCTGCGAGCAGCGAGAGTACTAGCGCGCCGGCCAGCGCACAAGTTGACGCCGAGGCGGCTCCGCTTCATCTCACGCCCGTCTCAGAGAGCGCTTCCGAGCCGGCTCGCCAGTCATTGGCACTGATCCACGACGCGAATCCGAGCGTCGACCTGCTCCATCTCATCCTCTCGTCGTCCAAAGAGCTCATGAGCGCCGTCCGGCAGCTCCAGACCCGCAGCCAGCCCAACAGCGTCGCGGACGTGGAGACTGCGGCGGAGCCAGCTACATTGAGCACGTGCGCGCCGACCAATGCCCCCGACCCAGTCGCTTCTGAGGAGTCGACGGACGAGACTATTGCCGCCGCGCTCATACCCAGCGATGGCGAGGAGGCGACGGTGCTGAGGCGAGCGCTCGAGCAAACGCGCAGCCTCGTCCTGTCGCTCGAAAAGGCGATTGCTTCACGTCGCAGCGGCTTGGCGGGCTCTCTCGACGACTTGGTAGTCACTCCGGGCTCTTCCCAGCCCAGCCGGAGCGTACTTGTTGACCCTCCCGAGGCGCGCGACGTGACGTCGGTGGGCGTGTCGACGTCGACGTTGTCCCTCGACAGCGTGGTCCTGTCTTCCGGCAACACGGAAGTCGAACCGAAGATGCCGACGGCCCACGAGACGGACAAAGTACAGTCGGAGGCCGCGCTGCCGCCGGAGACGCGCGAGGCGGCAGCCGAACAAGGCGGGATCCAGCACCGCGACGGCGACTGGCCGGGCGCGAGTGCAACTACGTTCCACATCGACGACAGTCTGTGGCGCTCGGCCACCTTCTACGCGTCCACGGGGAGGGCCAGCGACGCCGAGGCCCAGCAGCGGCTCCTCGCGTACGTGGCGACGCGGGAGCAGCGCAAGCGCCTCGTGCAGCTCAAGCAGTTCATGTCGGACATCTACGCCACGATCGTCGGCCGGATGCGCGAGCTGCCGCCTCGGCACCTGGCGGACGCGGTCAGGCTGCCGGCCAGTCTGGCGCTGTCTTGCGACGAGTGGCGGCAGCAGCGACGCCTCGTGCTGCACGACACGGCCAGCGACGCGTCCGCTACCTGGGGCGTCGCGGCGGCCATCCCGCTCGACCTCGACGCGATGAGCCGCGAGCACTTCCGCTGCCAGCTGGGGCTCAGCAATTTGGTCGAGGCGGCCATGCAGGAGCTGTACGCGGCCGTGGAGTGCTTCGCGCCCGTCGACCCCGACGTGGAGGCGTTCCGCGGGTTCCTGGCGCGCGAACGGCCGGTCGACGAGCTCGAGTTCTGCTGCGCCTGCCGCTTCCTGTGCGCTCAAGCGGGCAGCTCTCTCGCTGCGTCGAGGCAGCCCGTGTTCCACCCCGTCACCATGCGCGAGGTGCTCCCGGCGGCCAGCGCGCTCGGGCTCGCGCGCCGCCTGTTCCGCGTGGACGAGCAAGACGCCGTGACGTCGAGCGACGCCCGGTACGTGGAGGTGGACAACGCCGTGTACCGGCGGTTCCTGCCCGCGAGCGGCTTCCAGCAGTGCCAAGAGATCGTGACGACGTACCTGCCTGCTGCCACCGACGGCGCTGTGCCCCCGCTCCCCACGTCTCCCCGCGCGTCCATGGCGGCGCTGACGAGGCCGACCAACTGCGGCCAGTTCCACGCCAAGCAGTACAACTCGACGGCGTCGCGCAGTCCGCTCGTGCGCCGCCCGCACCCACAGCCCCCCGCGGCGAGTCCGCGGCCCCTGTCGGCCACAGCCGCGGACGCGGACAAGTGGGTCTACCTGGACGACGTGCTCGCGCTGCTGCTGCAGTACCGCGCCGAGATGCGCTCCTTTCACCTCTTCCTGAACTGGGCGACTGAGCTGTTCGCGCTCGCGGCCGACCCCACCGCCGCCTCGTCTGCGGCCCCGCCGTCCGCGGCCGTCTCGTCCGTCAGCGAGCGCGCGTTCGTGGCGGCGCTCGCCCCGCTCTCGCTCGGCCCGAGCGCCCGCGAGCTGCGCAGTCTGTTCGCCAACGCGCTGCGGCAGCGGCACCTGCAGCGGCTCATGCCGCTCCGGACGTTCACGTCGGTCGTGCTGCTGCTGCTCGAGAACCGCATGATCAGCGTTGGCGTGGCTAGCCACGCGCCGCCCGACCGGCAGCGGCGTGCGCGCTCCGCCGGCCTCCGCGCGCTGCTGCAAGCGTCCGCGCCGGCGGACCCCTCGGCCGCGCGCGGCGCTCACAACGCGCGGAGCGGCGACTGCGCTCGCGCGTGGCGGGTGCTGGCGACGCAGTGGCGGGCCAGAGAGGCCGGCTTCGAGGCCGCGGTCGAGGCGTTGGCCCAGGCGGAGGACCCCGACGGGTACCGCCGCGCGCTGCGGCTCCTGCAGCTGCGCGACGAGCTGCTCGAGCTGCTCGCGGGCCGGGTCCCGTCCGCGCTGCTCCGAGGCCTCGAGGTGTACGAGGAGCTGGCGGACGCGCTGGCGGACGCGCTGGCGGACAGCGATGGCGCGAGTGCGGCCCCCGGAGGGGTCGAGACCAGCGCGAGCGATGGAGCGGGGGAGGGGGACGAGGCGCCGGACGACGGCGACTGGAGCGGCGAGGCCGCCGACCGCCGAGGAGACTCGCCCTGGCCGACGGACGCGCCGCCGTCGACTTGCGGCGACTGAAGTCACGCCATTCGTCGGTCTCCGCTACAGTACTGAGAGAGGTTGGTTGGTACCGTGCGTACCTCCTCAATGGGTGCGGGCGATCTTTCGCGGCTGGTCGGTTGTTGGGTGGTGACGGCGGGAGAAACCCACTTGCCTGCCGACCGCTCGACCTCACGTTTGGATCGTCCTCTGAGACTGGGGGATGCGGACGCGAAGGACGCCGAGGTGGCGGCTCCAGCCTGGCATGGGCTGCTGCTGCTGTTGGTCGATGGCCCCGCTGCTGCCGCTTCTACTGCTGCTGCTGCTGCTGATGGAGCAGCCGCCGGGCGTTAGCGCCGCGCAGATGGACGACCGCGTGGTCGTGTCGGTGCCGACGGGCGTGGCGACGGTGCTGGTGGGCAGCCAGGTGACGCAGCCCATCAGCTGCGCCATGGCGCCCAACACGAGCTTCTCGCTGTCGCTGACGGCCACGGACGCGTCCGAGAAGCAGCTGGCGAGCGAGGCCGACGCGCTCGTGGCGCCGCACGTGCTGGTATTCGACGCGCGCGAGGGCTTCAACGCGAGCACGGGGCTCACGACGCGCCGCTTCACGCTCTTCGGGCTCAAGGCGGGCCGCTACTACCTGTCGTTCGCGCTCTCGCGCGGCGCCGACCGCTTCCGACTGAGCGCGACCAGCTCGGTCGTGGTCGTGGCCGAGGCCAGCGAGCTCGGCTGGCAGGGCATCTGGTACGAGCTGGCGCTCAACGCGGCGCTCTTCCTGCTCGCCCTGGCCTTCTTCGCCTGGCGGCGGCTGCACCCGCTCGAGCTGCCGCTCTGGAAGCGCGGCGCGCGGCCCCGCGGGCTCTTTGAGCGCGCCAACTTCGACGACGAGCCGCCCGAGGCCCTGGCGCGCAAGTACCGCGAGCTCCAGGGCGAGGGGGTCGCCGAGCGCGCGCGCCGCTTCTGGCACACGCCCTGCAGCGGGCGCTTCGCGGGCGACGCGTGCGGCATCCCGGCCGCGCTCAGCATGCAGTTCCACGCCGACGCGGCGCTGCTCTTTGCGCTGCTCAGCGTCTTCAGCCTCGGCGTCATGCTGCCCGTGGTGCGTCCGTGCGTGCGTGCGTGCGTGCGTGCGTCCGTGCGTCTGTTGCCCGTGGATCGCTAACGACGCCCTTGGTACTGACGGCCCGCAGAACCTGCTGTCGGGCAACGCGCACACGTCGCGGCCGGGCGACACGTTCCAGCAGACGACGCTGAGCAACGTGCCGCTCGACAGCGACTGGTTCTGGGTACACGTGGGCTACTGCTACATGGTGGCCGGCGGCGTCGTCGCGCTGCTCGTGCGCCAGGACGCGCTCGCCTCGCACCTGCGCCGCGTGGTCCGCGAGCGGCTCGTCGGCGCGCGCAGCGTCTTCATCAGCCGCGGGCTGCCGGCGTCCGCGACCAACGCGCAGCTGCGCGCGCAGCTCTCGGCGCTCGCGGCGCCGCTGTCCGCCGCCGCCGACAAGGCGGGCGTCGTGCGCCAGGTCGCCGTCGTGCACGACCTGCGCCGCGTGCACGCGCTGCTCGCGCGGCGCCACGACCTCGCGGTCGAGCTCGAGCGCGCGCGCGAGCTGGACGCCGCCTACGAGGCCGGCACGCTGCCGTGGAGCCTCGTGTGCTGCCCCGGACCGGCCGCCGCGCCCAGCCTGGCCGAGGTCGCGCGCTCGCTCGCCAGCTGCCGGCCCTGCCGCTACGCCTGCCGCGGCCGCCAGCCCGAGTGCCGCTGCTACTGCTGCACGTGCTGCTGCCCGCGCCACCGCCCCGAGGCGCACGCCAACGCCGCGGACGCCGACCCGAGCCTGGACGGCGGCCACGGGGGGCGCTGCTGCTGCTGCGCGCGCCTCGGCGGGTGCCGGAGCGGGTGCCTGGGCGTGGACCGCGCGGCCGGCGGCGAGAGCGCGCAGGTGCAGCTGCTGACGGACGAGCTCGACTTCTTCCCCGACGAGGTGCTCCAGGTGTACGCCGAGCGCGAGTGCGCCGGCCGAGCGTTCGTCACGTTCGACTCGGCGCGCACGCGCGACGCTTTCCTGCGGCTCGTGCGCGGGCGCTCGTGCGGCGGCCGCGCCGTCAACGCCGTCGAGGACGTGGCCATGCGACTGCGCGGAGTCCCCAAGCCGGCCGCGAGCGTGGCGGCCGACGCCGCGGCCGGCGAGCTGGCCGATATCCTGCCGGGCATCGCCGTCACGAGCGCGCCCGAGCCGGCCGACGTCGTCTGGGAGAACGTGGCCGTGCGCCCCACGTCGGCGACGCAGGTGGCCGTGGCCGCCGCGCGCCACCTGCTGACGCTCGCGCTGCTGCTGCTCTTCTCCACGCCCACGGCCGTGCTCGTCTACATCCGGCTGGACGCCTCGAGCGAGCTCTACCGCGAGCTGCAGCGCCGCCACTCGTTCGTCATCACGCTCGCGGCCACCTACCTCCCGTCGCTGCTGCTGGTACGCTTGGCTGTCTGCCTTGTTGGGCTTCTGCCGGCTTGCTTGCTTGGCCGGTGTGTGTGGGCTCTGCTCTGTGGATGGTGGATGGGACTGACGCTGTTGCCTACTGCCATACGGACGAGGTAGATCGCCGTCAACTGGAGCCTACTCACGTTCCTGTACTACTTGTCCATGTCGGAGCCCGCCATCAGCGAGTCCAAGCGCACCAAGTCCTTCCTCGTCAAGGGCTTCGTCTACCTCGTCGTGAGCTCCGTCTTCCTCCCGAGCATCGGCGTCACGGTCGCGTACCTGGCCGTCACGGGCTTCGAGCACCAGGAGGGCCGCGGTTACGTCGAGGCCTTCCTCTACAAGGTCTCGGGCACCTTCTTCATCTCGTACGTGTGCCAGCGCGCGTTCCTCGGCGCCATCCTCGACATCACGCGCGCGGGCGAGCGGCTCGCGCTGCACCCGTGGCTGCTCTCGCGCGCCGTGACCGAGGACGAGCGGCAGCGAGCCACGCGGCCAGCGCCGTACCCGTTCGGTCACGACTACGCGCTCGTGCTGAGCGTGCTGCTCGTCGTGCTGCTGGGCACGGTCATCACGCCGCTCATCACACCCTTCGGCGCGCTTTACTTCGGCCTCAAGTTCGCGACTGCCAAGTACAACTTCTTCTACGTGCTGCCATACAGCGCCGGCCGCGGCCACGTCGCGCAGACTGCGCACGCGCTCACGCTCGTCTGCCTGCTGCTCTTCGAGTTCACCATGGCCTTCGTCATGCTGCAGGTCGCCGGCCGCCGGCAGTTCATCGCCATCATCGTGCTCTTCGTGGCCACCGGCGTGTTCTACGCGCTGCAGCTCTCGAGCGTCGGCCGCACGGTCAAGCAGAGCCTGCTCTACTCGGCCGACGCGCGCTTCAAGGCCAAGGACGACGCAGACGAGACCGCGGCCAGCGCTGCCATCGCGGCCCCGCCGCCGCCCGCGCCGCCGTCCTTCGCCAACAAGCTGCGCAACATCTTTCGCCGGCGCTCGCAGCGGAGCGAGGTCCCTGCGCGCTACGGTACCTCGTACGCCGACCCGTACAAGGTGACGCTGTCCATGTGGAAGCGCTTCGGGGTCAACCAGGTGCACCGCATGGCGTCCAGCCGCACCCAGATGCGGTACGCCTTCCTGCGCCTGCGCCAGAACGCCGAGGAGCAGCGCCCGCGGCAGTCATGCTGCGACCAGTGCTTCGCCGGGCGGGCGGGAGCCTCCAGCGCCAAGCCCAGCGTGCGCCAGCGCAAGGAGCGCGGAGCCTCGGAGACGACGCACCTGGTCTGACTGACGCTGTCGGGAGCGCTGGGGCTTCCCATTCATTCAAGTGACAGGTTAGTGAGTGGCTGGGCTCGTGGCTCGTGAACGCTCACGGGAGCTAGCTGGGTTGTTGCAACGTTGTTGGGGTTGACAGACTCGACTCGATGGTCGAGGAGGGAGGTACTTCGAAGGAATACATAGTATGCACGCGTCCGTCACGGCCACATGTTGGATATCATCGAGGCAGCAGCGTTCACCAGCAGGCAGCTGATGAAGCTCGCGGGCAGCATCAGCAGGAACGCGTGCACCCACTGCGAGGTTACAACGACGGAGCGTCGGCAAAGAGCGATTGTCAGCACGTGCGTTCTAGCCGTCCGTCCATCAGCTACTGTAGAGAGCGAACGACCTCGCACCTGTTCTTGCTGCAAGATCTGGTCGATCCGAGGGAGAGGGATGCCAAACAGCTTCTTGACCGGTCCATTGACTGGAGGCAGCACGCGCGGCAAGCACGCGACAAGCAATCGGTCAGAGCGTGGGTGATAATAGTAACGCGAGGCTGGAGATACGCACGCGTGGCGATCGCGTCCCGTTTGCAGAGTGGGCAGCGGCCGCTGCGTCGCTCGAGCCACGGGTTGATGCAGTTGACGTGGAAGAAGTGCTGGCACGGAAGGACCTGCGCCAACGCAAGCGGCATCGCTCCCTCAGTCGTGCACCTCGACACACACACACATGCACATGAGTCGAGCAGATGGTCCGCACCTTGACGTCGTCTCCGCTCTCAAAGTCGTCCAGGCAGATGGAGCACGTCTCTGGCTCGCCGCTCGTGCTGTCGCTCGATTCAGCGCGCACGTCTCGCGACGACGTCGAGCTGTCGTCTGGGGAAGGAGACTCTTGCACCGACGACGAGGGTCCGTGGAGCTTGTCGATCTCCGCCATGGGTATCCGGTCGATCACGAAGTCGGCCTCGAGCAGGTGCTGCAGCAGCGAGCGCTGCAGGTTCCGCTCGTACTTGGCGGTCGGCAGGTGCTTGGCCGCTCGCGAGCGCCGCGTCTTGCCGATCCACTGGAAAGCGGCTGACGACAGGATGCTGAGCCCGCTCGAGAAGACGCACACGATCGAGATGAGGAAGACGTAGGCCAGTGCGCGCTTGAGCAGCCGGTTCGGCGTCGACGTGTGCTCGACTAGAGCCCAGGAGGATAGCAAGCGGTACGGTACAGGGTCAGCCCTGGCTCCAATGGCGGCGCGTCGGGACAGCGCGCACCTTCGCCGCTCGTGGTGAGCGACACGCGGACGGGGTTCCAGGGCACCTCGGCGCGTAGCTGGCCCAGCAGCCACTCGCCGGCCGCGTACGAGACGAACACGGACGGGATGCGGATGAGCGCCGCGATCTCGTCCTTCTGCATGATGACGTGGTGCGGCGGTCTGCGTCCACACCACAAGACGCGTCGGATGAGCATTCATTGAGGTGGGTATACAGAGCCGCACAGCCACAGATACAACGGGCGCAGCGCATGGCACGTACTCGTCGCGCAGGTCGCTGTCCATGACGACGGCGCCGACCGCGTGCGCGCGCTGCGCGTTCCACACCTTCTGGGCGAAGTTGCAGTCGCCGCGCTGGATGAGCGCCACCTTGCCGCGGAGGTCCATCTCCAGCGGCTCGCAGGCCGTGAACGGCGACACTAGGGGCCAAGAGGCAGTGTTAGGCGGATCGGAGGCGACAGTGGACAGCGCTAGGGCTCAGACGTCTCGGCGCGGCCGTCACCTGGGGCCAGCTCGAGGAAGCGCAGGCTCTCGTCCGCCAGCAGCGTCTGGTTCGTGAACTCCCCGGAGCTGTGCGCGCAGCGAGGGCGTCAGTGGCGGAGCAGGCGCGGAGTGAACAATGCAGTGTCTGAAGTGGCGTACACATGAGGCAGCAGGTCGCACGTGGGGCTGCGGGCGAGGCCAGGGACCGGCGTTAGCGATGGGAAAGAGGAAGAGATAGGGCCGCGGGTGTAGGCGCTCCTTTGCATTCGCGCCCAGGCGACTGCGCAAAGTGGAGCGCAAAGAGCGCGCGCTCACCTCTCGACGACCAGCGCCGACGCGACGCGCGCTTGGGAGGCCGCGAGGGCCAGCGCAGCCAGCACCAGCAAGGGCGTCGTCATGCCTTGTAGCTGGTCAGGGAGGTGGTGATCGGTTGATCTGGCGGCAGCAGCTTGGTGTTAATGTTATGAACCAGGTTACTCGGTTCCATGTGATGGTTCTAACACGCAACAGTTAAAAAATAATAACGACATTAATAGCAGTTACAGTTCGATAACCATCGTATGTTGTCTAGTATTTGGGATTTCCAACATTTTTTTTTGGCACGCGCTTCAACACCCGAATGGATCCTGTCATTAGACCCTAATGATACAGGCCATTGCCTATTGCTACAAAATGCACCATAACGTTTATACGTGACCGGATAGTTCTTCTTAGAGGACACTCGCACGTTGGCACTCGTTTGCGGACTTTCCAACGGGGGGCCCGCCCCTCTCTTCGCTACGCTGCGCTCCGCTCGGGGGGCGCCGCTACGCGACCTGCCCTACCCCCGTCGTAAAGTCCTCGACTCGGCGATGCGCGGTGTCTGGTTTTAAAATTGAATTCTGGACAGTGTTGCGATTCTCGGGTACCTGTTCGGTGTGCGCAACAATTATGTACATCCGGAGCGGATTATACAAGGTGTATATTCCATTCGGGCAACGTACTCACTCTCTTTTTTAAAAGAAAACCATTATCCCGAACCCTACATTGTACACATTCACTCTACAGTAACCCCTGCGTACCCTTGTCAAAACCAGCGTTCCAAAAGCGCCTGTCCGTTTCGGCCCGCGCGCGTCCCGCTCCTGCTCGGACGCGCCCCGTATCGCGTCGTTGCTGCTGCCCGTTACAGCGCCTCCCCATCCCAGCGACGACTCTCCAGCATGGTCACTACTCGGGTGAGCGAGCCCCCTTTCCCTGACGCGGTGACTCCAAGGCGGAGTACGCGGCTCGCTTCGCGTTCGCCTGGTACCCCCGCCGAGGCGATGCGCGCGTCTAAATCCGGGCCACGAATCTCGCGCGCGCGGATGCGGCCCGGTTATTGGAGCGGCACAGCCCCCATGTCGACTCTGGCGAATCTGGCGACGAAGAGGACGACGAACCCGACACACAAGTCTCCAGCGAGGATGCGGACGAGGATCAGGACGAAGAAAACGATGCCGACCAAGCGCAAGAGGACTACCAACAGGAAGCGGACAACGGCGACGAGACTGAGTACGAGTACGAATGAAGCGAGTCCTCGGAGGGCGGGGACAGAAGCCGCCGGGCGCGCCGTGATTCGACTGTCCAACCCACTACTATTGCCGAACGGCAAAGTTGTGGTGGTGGATCCGCCCGACGAGTGATTCAGCGACTGGAAGGCATGGTTCGCGTATCTGGACGAGTACTCCGTCTCGAACCATCAAGTCCTGTCGATAGTCGAGACAATGTCGCGCGACAAGAGGAACAGGCGCATCCTCAACACGGAGAAGGGCAAACGGGGCGAGGCAGAGCTGCTTCTTAAAGCTCAAGAGTCGTACCAGCGCGTGTACCGCTGTATACACGGCTGGCGTCCGCGACCGGGGCGCGGGACGGGCAAGAGACCCAGACAGTACGTCCGGTACACCGGCTGCACGTGCAGATTCGTAGTGCTATGGGTGGAGCGCAAGGGTGAGTGGATGCTGCGCGTCAAGTGCGGTACGTTTCTGCACAACCATGTGGTTGGGCCGGAGACGTACGCCACGTACCCGTGTGCTCGTGGGATCAAGGACCCAGCGGTCGGGGCTCGTGTTGAAGGGATGCTCGCTATGGGGGCGGAGCTTTCCCGCATCTACGACTACCTTCTCGAGCACGACCAAAATGAGATGCAGAGCGACGTCGACAACCTCGTGCGACTTTTCAACACGCGGAACAGCCCTCCGGACGACAACGTGGCGACAGCGCTGGAAGTGGCCAAGTTCGAAGCGGCGAGCCCCGAGAACGTCGTCACCATGGACGAGACGGATGCTGGGGAGACGGGCGCTATTTCGCTGTGCACAGGGCACATGCGGCAGATGTACGCACGGTTCCCAGAGTTCTTGTTCGTTGACTGCACTCACAAGACGAACCGGTACGTGTTCAAGATCGCGCTTATGGCCATGATTCCGTTTATTAATTCATGATTGTGTGTAATACAGGTACAACTACCAGCTGTGCACCTTTATGATGATGAACGTGTTTGGAGAGGGCGCCGTTGTTCAGCATTCGTTGCTAGAGGCAAACAGCGACTGGCACATGGACCGCGTGCTCGAGCATTTCAAGCGTGTCCATGCCGATCGTGTGATGCTTCTCCGAGTCCTGATGGCCAACAAGGACTTGAACGAGATCCGGATGCTTGTGGCGAGGTGACTGCGGATTTATCAGGAGTCTGACGGCAGCGCCCTTTCCTAAGTGGATCCAGATCTGAGGAAGGCATGTGCGACATCTCAACGGTCTGATCCAAGTCTGATGCATGGAAGAATGAAGCTGGTCGGGCGACCTTCGGACGACCTTCGGACGACGGGCCTGAGACACTCTCCCCAAGTTTAAGCGCAGTCAGCTCGGGATGCGGCAGTTGGCGGTCCAAGTGCTTCGGTCTCGAGAAGAAGCCCACGACGACTCCCCGACTCGTGCGTCGACAGCGCCAAGATCCCACACCCTCGGGACAAGCCGCATACTCAAGCTGCCTCGGGACCCTGGGAGCTCCGTCCCGGGATGAACAGCCCGGGATGTGTCAGCTCGGGACCGTCGGCGCAGGATCACTCGGCTC
>JAADXZ010000607.1:0-17052 GCA_023338055.1 Phytopythium mirpurense | reverse complement strand
TGGCCGGGGTGATCGGTGAACGGGCTGGCATAAGGGGTGAATCCCATGGGTTGTGCCGATGCGCCAGACGCCGATGTCGGCGAGAACGGCTCAGAAGACACCCCGTTTGACGACTGAGTATTGCGCATGTGTAGTAGCAGCTGGGTCACGTTGAAGAGCTCGACGTCGACATCTTCAGGCTCCTCTATCGGCTCCTCCATGGCGCGGTTGTTGGTCGGGGCTTGGGCGAAAACTGCGCTTTGCTCCCCAGCGACTGACTCGATTCCAGCCATCCGCGCCTTGTTTAGAACCTGGTATCCTGCACTATCGTGTAATGTGCCTTTTTAGCGTGATTTACATTAGTTTTCACATGAGAGACCAAAATTGCTTCGATCTGAGAGGTACGATGCAATTTTGCATCGTCCGCCAACGATTGCAGTTTGGTACCGTATACATTCCATTCAAGGGATCCATATACCGTTTTCCTTGTGTTCATGGACAGATCCAATCGCACCGCGCCACGGCGATCTACACACGCTTTCCTCCCCTCAAAACAAAGCTCCATACATCCATACACGCGTTCTTGTTCAGAACCCGACGGACCAAGCTCAAGCGTAGGGAACCATGGTACGCCTCTCTCTCTCTCTGTATATATATGTGTGTGTCTCTCTCGGTCTCTCTACTGGGCCGTCCCCGGACGGACGCCCCTCGCCCCCGCCCGCCGCTCACGCTCGCCCGTCGTCTCCCTCGCGTGGCCCTTGCCGGCAGCCGCTCCGCCTGGACATCAAGCGCAAGCTGTCGTCGCGCTCGGAGCGCGTGAAGAGCGTGGACCTGCACCCTACGGAGCCGTGGGTGCTGTCGGCGCTCTACTCTGGGTCGGTCATGATCTGGAACTACGACACGCAGACGCTGGTCAAGACGCTCGAGGTGTGCGCGCTGCCCGTGCGCAACGCCAAGTTCGTGGCGCGTAAGCAGTGGATCGTGACGAGCTCGGACGACATGCAGGTGCGCGTGTACAACTACAACACGATGGACAAGGTGACGAGCTTCGAGGCGCACGCCGACTACATCCGGCACGTGGAGGTGCACCCGACGCTGCCGTGCCTGCTCACGTGCGCGGACGACATGACGATCAAGCTCTGGGACTGGGACAAGAGCTGGCAGTGCACGCAGGTCTTCGAGGGCCACGGGCACTACGTCATGATGGTCAAGTTCAACCCGAAGGACACGAACACGTTCGCCAGCGCCTGCCTGGACCGCACCATCCGCGTCTGGGGCCTCGGCTCGGCGCACCCGCACTTTGCGCTCGAGGGCCACGAGCGCGGCGTCAACTGCATCGACTACTACCCGGGCGGCGACAAGCCGTACCTCATCTCGGGCGCCGACGACCGCACCGTCAAGGTCTGGGACTACCAGACCAAGGCCGTCCTGCACACGCTCGAGGGCCACTCGAACAACCTCACGGCCGTGCTCTACCACCCGCGGCTGCCGCTAATCGTGTCGGCCTGCGAGGACGGTGCCGTGCGCATGTGGCACGCCACCACGTACCGCGCCGAGACGACGCTCAACTACGGGCTCGAGCGCGCCTGGGCGCTCGCGGCCATGCCCAGCGCCAACAAGCTCGCCATCGGCTACGACGAGGGCACGGTCGTGCTGCGCCTCGGCCACGACACGCCCGTCGTGAGCATGGACCCGGCCGGCAAGCTCATCTGGACGACCAACAACGAGGTGCACACGGCGAGCGTCAAGGGCGTCGTGGCCGACCTGGCGCTGCAGGACGGCGACAAGCTGCCGCTGCCCGCGCGCGACCTCGGCAGCTGCGAGGTGTACCCGCAGAAGGTCAAGCACAACAACAACGGCCGCTACGTGGTCGTCTGCGGCGACGGCGAGTACATCATCTACACGTCGCAGCAGCTGCGCAACAAGGCCTTCGGCGCCGGCCTCGACTTTGCCTGGTCGCCCGCCGGCACGGGCGACTACGTCGTGCGCGAGAGCATCTCCAAGGTGACGCTCTTCAAGAACTTTAAGGAGTACAAGAGCGACAAGCCGCGCGTGCTCGCGGCCGAGGGGCTCTTCGGCGGCGCCGGCGCCATCGGCGTCAAGGGCAACGACGCCATCGCCATGTTTGACTGGGACGAGATGCGCCTGATCCGCAAGATCGACGTGGCCGTCAAGAACGTCTACTGGTCGGACTCTGGCGGGCTCGTGGTGCTCGCGTGCGACAGCAGCTTCTACGTCCTGCGGTACAACAAGGAGGCGGTGGCCCAGGCGTTCGCGGCGGGCACCAACTCGCCGGACGAAGGCGTCGACGGCGCGTTCGACCTGCTGCACGAGATCCCGGAGAAGGTTGGCACGGGCTCGTGGGTCGGCGACTGCTTCCTCTACACGAACGCGGGCGGGCGCCTCAACTACTACGTCGGCGGCGAGGTCATGACGCTCGCGCACCTGGAGCAGAAGATGTACATGCTCGGCTACCTGCCGCGCGAGAACCTCGTGTTCCTCATGGACAAGATGAAGAACGTGGTCAGCTACACCGTGTCGCTCGTCATGCTCGAGTACCAGACGGCGGTCGTGCGGCGCGACTTCGAGACGGCGAACGCCATCCTGCCCAAGATCCCGGCGGACCAGATGGACTACGTCGCGCGCTTCCTCGAGTCGCAGGGCTTCAAGGAGGAGGCGCTGGCGCTCAGCACGGACCCGGACCAGAAGTTCGACCTGGCCGTGCAGCTCGCCAAGCTCGACGTGGCGCGCGACATCATGCTGCAGGAGATCGACCAGAAGGACATGTCGACCGAGACGCAGCACAAGTGGAAGCAGCTCGGCGATCTGGCGCTCAACGACTGCCAGCTCGCGCTGGCCGAGGACTGCGCCGTGCGCGCCGACGACTTCAGCCTGCTGCTCATCCTCTACTCGAGTCGGGGCGACGCCGCGGGGCTCGAGCGCCTCGCGCGGCTCACGACCGACAAGCGCCGCTACAACATCGCCTTTGTCTGCTGGCTGCTGCTGGGCCGCACGACCGAGTGCGTCGAGGTGCTCCAGGAGACCAAGCGCTTCCCGGAGGCCGCCTTCTTTGCGCGCAGCTACTGCCCGACCAAGATCGCGCTCGTGATGGACAAGTGGCGCGAAGACCTCGCGGCCGTCAGTTCGCGCGCGGCCAAGGCGCTCGCCGACCCCTTCCGCAACCCCGAGCTGTTCGACAACTTTGAGCTGTCGATGCAGGCCGAGCAGGTGCTGGCCGCGGCCCAGGCCGGCGGCGCGCAGCGCGCACACGAGTACGTGCACAAGCTGGCGCTACTCGAGAGCGAGGACGCGCTCGAGGCCATCCTCAGCGGCGCCTTTAGCGCTGGCGCTGCTGCTGCAACCCCCACGCCGCCGTTCGCGGGAGAAGCGAGCGACGCCGCCGCGCAAGAGGAGCAGCTGCGCCGCGAGGCCGAGGCGGCCGCCCAGGCGCGCGCCGAGTGGGAGGCGCAAGAGGCCGCGCGGCTCGCGGCGGAAGCGCAGGAGGCCGCCGCGGCGGAAGCGGCTCGCGCGCAAGCGGAGGCCCACGCCCGTGCGCTAGCGGAGCAAGCGGCGCGGGAGCAGGCCGAAGCGGCGGAGATGGCGCGTCTGCAGGCCGAGGCGGACGCGCGCGCGCGTGCCGAGCACGAGGAGCAGCTGCACCAGCAGGCGGCGGCGGCGTCGGCGCTGCGCACGAGCTCGTTCGGGTCCATGACGACGCCCGGTTCGAGCAGCGGCGGCGGCTTTGGCTTCAGCGCGCCGTCTCCGCCTGCGCCGCTGTCGGCGTCCGGGGCGGCCGCGCACCACTTTTCGTCGTCGACGTCGAGCCACAGCAGCTTCAGCGCCACGACGACGACCACGACGACCGCGGTGGCGACCGGCAGCCTGCTCGACTTTGAGGTCGAGAACACCGACATGCAGTTCGAAGACGACGACGACGCCGACTGGGGAGAGATGTAGAGCGCCGCCGCACTTGCGCGCTCGAGCGCCGTCCGTCTCGACGCAACACGATTGAGTTTGACAGACTGACACTGACGCCTGCTGACCAGTGACCGGCGGCCTCGCCGTCCCTGTCCCCGCCCTCCAGACCCCCTCGCGCTTCTCGTTCGCTTCTACTTGAAGCCGCTGCTCACTCATCGCCCTCTCGGCTCGCGGTCGGGAGCGTCCGTCAGTACGTTCAGAAGCCGCTCCCTCCCGTCCATGAGCTCGCCGATCGCGTGCAGGTAGACAAACGGCCTCGACAAGCGGAGCGATCTGATCGTCGACGCCCGACCGCGTACATCCCATCGATGCTGGGCCAACGCTAGGCCAACGCGGCCGTGTGCGCTCCAAGGACCCGCAGCCGCTTGCCGAGCGCTTGGAGCTCCACGAACCTGGCGACCGTCAGCTTGGTCTCGCTCGGCAGCAGCTCCCTGCCGCTCGTGGAGACCGAGACGCTCGCCGTGAGCGACACCTCGAGGCCGCCGCGCAGGCAGAGCCGCTCCGCGCCGACCGCGAGCTCGACCCACCAGCAGTCGGCGCGCACCCAGCGCGGCTGCATAGCGCGCAGGCCGGCGCCACTCGCCTCGCGCCGCGTCTCCGACTTGACGCCTCGACGCACGCGGATGACCCCAAGCGCGAGTCCGCCGACGACCGCGACGGCCACGACCACCACCACTGGCGACTTGGACATGTCGACGTGGGTCGGCAAGCGCGCGAGTGCGCGCCCGACAGAAGCCGTCCGAGTCGAAGGAAGGACCGAGCGAGGACACATCCGTCTCGCTGTCAATGAACGCGCGACAGACCGACACGCTGATGGAGTGAGGGAGCTTCCCTGTCGCTCCGTCTTGACAGACAGACAGGCAGGTCTGGGCGATGAGTGCGACGGAATCCAACAAGCCGCTTCGCGGCTGGTTGGCACAAGGGGAGGGCAGATCTGCGTCTACCCAGGACGAGACGTAGCGCCATCGTCGCCTCAAGGTGCTAGCCGGCCGGTTGATGTGGATCATCAGCGCGTCCACGTCCGTTTCCGCAACATCCGATGAGGTGTCGTAGCTCTTTCAACCACGGACAGCGCACATTTCCTCGCCATCGCGCGCTCCATCATGGATTTCGCGCCATCGGAGCGCGTGCTACTCCGACCGCGAGAGCAATATTGCTAGCAGAACCTGCAGTGTTAGTTCAGCACGCAATTGATGGCGTCTGGGAGCATGAGCCGTACCTGATCGGGCTTGGTACTAGCCTTCTGCAGTTGCAATCGCATCCTCATTCGATCATTGTGGCGCAGTCTATGCATCGCTCCGGGCCGTGGGAGTCTGCACGAGCTAGTAGCAACCGTTGGACTTTCGCTGGCGTCTGCATGGTACCTCGACCAGTCCCCAGTGTCAGCGCATCTCTGAACTTTGACTCCGTCGTAGACGCACAGCGAGAGCTCATCGCATCGCGTGGGTTCGCCGCGCGAGCCGACGTCTCCAGAGCCCCCGAGCGGCCCGCACGGCGCCGTCGGCGTCGGCAAGGTCCGCGATGGCGGCGAAGGCCGGATAGCAGGAAGGATTGCCGACGTTTGAGCGCGTGCGACCGATGCGTGACCGCCTCGCTCAACTGGATTATTAACAAGGCAAGCACTCCGTGGAGCAAACCAGCGAGGACACGTCCATCTCGCTGTCGAAAGGGTCCGTGGCAGACTGATGGAGTGAGGTCGAAGGTCCACCCTGTCGGAACATGCGCACCGACCAGTCGATGAAACTCGCGCTGTCCTGTTGTCCTCGCCTGTCGATCTATCACCTTCACTAGGAGCCACCGAGTATGCGGATGTGCGAGACGCCACCGCTGCAGACTCGCGCTGGCTGGTCGTCGTCCGAGACAGGAGTCCTTCGAGTCCGACAGCGAGCTCGACCCGCCACCAGCTGCCTCCAGCCCTCAGCGCGGCCCTCGAGAGGCGGCAGGCGGTCTTCGAGCGGCTGCAAGTGCTCGCGCGCACTGCCAAGAGCCCGCGCGCGACGGGCGCCGCCGCAGCTTGGCGGCCCATCTCGACGCGTCAGTCGCGGTCACTAAAGACACAACAAGTGGAATCGGTCGGTCCTTCTCCACTCGGACCTGTTGGATCTTTCCCTCGAGATTTCTCGGCCACCGCGTCGAACCGAGAGGGCGTCGCGAGCACACGTACCCCAGGCGCCTCGGGCCCTCAGTCACTCCAGCATTCAGCGTCGAGCGAGCAGTGAACCGGCGGGGATGAAGGCGCCGAGTGGGATCGCAGTCGCGACGCTTGCGCTTGGGGTGACCGTGGGCGCGTTGGGCGTGTGCTTGGTCTCCCGCAAGCGCTCGACCAAGCGAGAGCGCAGACCCGTCGTCGTCAGCGACTGCGTCCCCACCGACGTCTGCAAGGCGCCGAAGACCCATCCATCGGCGTTCGTCCCCAATCCGTGTACCGTCACGTGGGTCTGGGGCTTCCAGTTCGCACACCCGCGCGAGGACCTCGTCAAGGCGGTTCTGCGGGCGCTCCAGCTGCGAGGCACGAAGCTCAAGCTGCTGCTCCACGTGTCGCTCGAGGTGAACACGTAGGCCGCACAGTATGCCGACTAACGCGTCCTTGCTGGCGCTTGTGAGCCATCGACGGCTGTCTCGAGCCCTCGCTTGACAGGGTTGTACTATGCGTCGCCCACCCCACTGACACTAGGCTCATGCCACGATAAGCTCGGATAACGGACGCGAAACGACGCGAGCGACCAGTGCCCTTTCACTCCCACCCCTCCTGCCCTCCGCCCTCTCACTCCTCTAGATCCCTCCGCCCCCCTCCCTCGTCGTCGTCCCCTCCTCCCGACCCAAAATGGTAGGGTATGCTCTTCGTCTACCTGTGGTTGTGGACCTTTGGTGGTGACGCGCGACTCGCATGCGCTGCCTGCAGATCCGCTTCTTCCTGCTGCAGAACCGCCAGGGCAAGACGCGCCTGTCCAAGTGGTACGTGCCGCCGCCCGAGGACCAGGAGAAGGCGCGGCTGGAGGCCGAGATCCATCGGCTCGTGGTCGCGCGCGACGCCAAGCACACCAACTTCATCGAGTTCCGCTCGTACAAGCTCATCTACCGCCGCTACGCCGGGCTCTTCTTCATCCTGGGCGTCGACGTGACGGCCAACGAGCTGCTGTGCCTCGAGACCATCCACCTGTTCGTCGAGCTGCTCGACCAGCAGTTCTCCAACGTCTGCGAGCTCGACATCGTCTTCAACTTCAACAAGGTCTACGCCATGCTCGACGAGTACATCCTCGGCGGAGAGGTCCAGGAGACGTCCAAGCGCGAGATGCTCGAGCGCATTCGGGAGCTCGAGAAGCTCGAGTAGGCGCAGCGCCCAAACCCCCCACCCCGCTCTACTCTCATGCATTGTCTAGCTAGCCCACAGCGACGACGGCGTAAGTTCAAACAACCCACGTCTATTCCGATGGCATGCCTGGTAATAGGGCCGCTCGCTCGCTCGCTCACTCCTGCTGCTGCTGCTTGGGCGCCTCGGCGTCGCGGAAGAAGTCGTTCTGCACGATGAAGCGCACGACCTGCAGCATCAGCTTCTGCTCGCTGCGAATGTCCTTCTGCAGCAGCTTGCGCAGCAGCGAGCCGCTCTCGGCGCGCCACTTGTCGTCCACCGCGCGCTGCGCCGCCGACGCCTTGCGCTGCGCCCCGCGCTCCGCCAGCAGCGCCGCGTCGTGGCTGAAGCCGCACTGGTCGCCGCGGCTGCAGCGGCCCTTGGTCAGCAGCGCCAGGCACGCGAACGCGCCCCGGTCGTGGCTGAAGTTGCACTGCGCGCCAAACCTGCACTGCCCGCGCACGAACTTCTTGCACAGCGCCGTCTTCTTGTGTTTCTTGGCCAGCGGCTCGGCGACTGCGGCAGTTGTTGGCTCCGCCGCGCCCTCGACCGCGACCGCCGGCTCCGTCGCGGTGGCGGTGGCGGCGGCGCCATTCTCCACGACCGGCTCTTCGTCCTCGGACACCTCGCCTTCCTCCAGCTCGTCTGACGAGCTCGACAGCTTGCGCTTGCGTGTGACGGCAACCGCAGCAGGCGTAGCAGGCGCGGCAGCTCTCGTACCGACCGCGCGTGCTGCTTCTCCGGCCGCCTTCTTGGCTGGCCACCTCTTCCGGCGCTCCTCCCGCCACTTGGCAATGTCCTCTGGCGAGTCGCCCACGAGCACCGTGAACTTCTGGCCCTCAATGTCCACCTCCTTGAGCCCCTGGCCGCTGTACTGGCCGTGCGCCGTCTGGAAGTGCGCGCCCACCACGCGCTTGGACGCCGAGAAGTCGCAGTCGCCCTCGGGGCACGACACGTGCGTCTTGAGGTGCGCCTCGTATTGCGACTCCATCACGAAGCTCTTGTCGCACGCCTCGCACTGCCACCCCGGCTGTTCTTCTTGTGCATGCGGCGGCGGCGGCGGCGGTCGGTACGGCTGACTGTAGGAATGCCCGTACGCCTGTCCATACTGCTGGCTGTATCCCTGCTGCTGGTACGGTTCGATCGGGGGCGGTGGTCCTCGAGGCAGCGGAGGCTGCGCTTGGGGTGGCAAGGGCGGCGCGGCATCCCCACGCGTCCACTCGGCTTCAGTATCCTCGGGAGACACAATGTTTGGGACGTACGCCGGCTCCTCTTGCGGCGGAAGCGGCGGCGGTGGCGATGTCGGCAGCGGCGGGAATGCCTGCGCCTGGCCTTGGTACGCGCCCGCCGGTGGTGGAGGCGGAAGCGGAGCGTACGATTGCCGCTGGCTGGCGCCATACCCCTGGCGTCTCTCACTGGTGCCATAGCTCTGCTGCCGAGGCTGGAAGTCCGGCTTTGGCCGGTAGTTCCCGCGGGAGTTGCTGCTGCTATTGTTCGCAGGGCACTCCTGGATCCAATGACCCGGCTGGTTGCACTTGTGACAGCAATACGTCGACGGAGGCGGGCCGCGCGAGTACTGTTGCCGCCCGGAGCGGTGCTGCGAGTTGCTGTAGCCAGAGGATCCATAGTCGCTCACCCACGACTGCTGTTGCTGCTGCTGCTGTTGCTGCTGCTGCGGCTGGTGCGAAGGCAGCGCCGGCGGGTCTCCGTACCGCGGGGGAGGCTCATACTCATCGGCAGGCGGAGCGGGAGGTAGCGGCGGGTGGTGCTGTTGTTGCGTGATCGCGTAGTTGCGATCGTGCCGGTCGCTGCTGTCTCTGTACGGCGAGGGCGGCGGCGGCGGCGGCTGAGACTGCTGCTGGGTCGTGTACCCTCGCTCTTCTCGTTCGCTTTCATATTTAAGCGACGCCGGCGCTGCTGGCGGTGGCGGTGGAGGTGGCGTAGGTTGTTGCTGCTGCTGGTGCTGCTGCTTGGACACGTACCCTCGCTCCTCGCGGTCCTTAACGTCTCTGCTGTCCGTCTCCGGCTTCTCCTTCGGCCTGGTGTACCCTCTCTCTTCTCGATCAATCTCCTCCTTGGACGGCAGTGGAGGTGATGGTTGCTGCTGCTCCGGCTGCAGCGGAGTAGGTTGCTCGCGCTCCTGGCGACCGCCCTCCTCTTTGATGTACGCCGGTGGCGGGGCTGGCGCCTGCACCGGCGCGTACGCCTGCTGCCGTGCGCGCATCGCGCTCGAGTACCCTCCTGCTCCTCCTCCGTTGCAACCCGATGGCGGCGGGGGTGCGTACGCCGGTGGCGCGGGCGCGCTCGTCTCAAGACGACGCTCGTCTCCGTAGCGCGGGGCCGCCTGGGGCGGCAGCGGCGGCGCCGGGGGCGACGCGTAGTACGGCCCGCCGCCCAACTGGTCCGGAGCGTAAGCGTACGCCGGCGCCGGCGGCTGGTAGTACGTGGAGCTGCCGACGGCCGGCGGCGGGTACGTCTGCGGTGGTTGGTAGGACTGCGACGGGGGCGGCTGGTAGGGCGGCTGGTACGGCTGCGGTGGCGGTGGCTGGTACGTCTGCGGCGGGGCCTGCGGGTACATCTGCGGCTGGTACGCCGGCGTCGGTGCTGGAGGGGCGTACGCCGCGTACGCTGGCGCCTGGGCGCCGTACTGCTGGTACGTCTGCGGAGGCGGCGGGGGCGGCTGGTACGTCTGCGAATGGGGTTGCGGTGGTTGCTGGTAGGCCTGCGGCTGCTGCTGCTGCTGCTGCTGCTGCGGTGGCTGGTAGTACGCGCCGCTGGCCGGCGGGAGCGGCGGCGCTTGGGCCGGCGGCCGGTAGTCGTCGTACGCGGCCGGCGCGTGCTGGTGGCTACCGTACGGCGGCTGCTCGTACGGCGGCTGGTGCTGCGGCCGCTGGAAGCCGCCGCGTCCACCGCCGCGGCCGCGGCCGCGACCACGACCGCCGCCTCGTCCTCTGCCTCTACCCCGTCCGCGGAAGCCGCCGTCCTGCGGGAAGCGCCCCATGCCGAGCGTCGAGAAGCGCAGTCTACGCGTGCGCCGCTTTGAATGGATCACCCGATCGCAGGGCAACGGTTCCGGTATATGTGGACTTGAGGCTTGTACGGCATACAAAGCGCAAGAGGAAAACCGGTGGACGGAGGGTACCCTAGAAGGTTACTACGTACCCGTTCAGAACAAGCAACAGGATACACTACTGTACCCCTCCGAGGTCATGACTATCCAGAGGACACAGCATCTTGGCGAAGTCGACGTCCTGGATGGCTAGAGTCTCGAGCTGCTGCGTCGCGTCCGCCAGCAGCAGCGCCACTATATGCTTGCACTGCGCACCGCAACGGTCAGATCGAGAGTGTGAGCCCTGCATCATATCCGTTGCGCGCCAAGGCGGACCGGGCCACCCACCATCGCGACGGGGCTCTTGACGGTCGTGTCGTGGAAGTGGCTGCACGAGCAGTAGTGCTCAAAGCAGTTGTAGTAGTTGGGCTGATTCTCCGACACCATCGCAGCATCAAACGGCTGCGAGTCGGGCACGCGCGCTGCCCCCTCGTCGCCGCCGTGCGCACGGTACCGGTTGAGCGAGGTCACCCGGAAGAAGCTCCTCCGCGACGGCATCGCCACCACCTGTGTAACCGCGCGCTTGGCCACAAGCTCCGAGGCCGCCTGCAGCAGCTGCAGCTCCGCCGGGTCCAGCGCCGCTAGCATCTGTCCATGCGCATCGCTTACGTGCCCGCCGCCCCGCTTGACGTCCGCCAGCACGAACCGCAGGACACTCGCTGCCAGCTCGGTGCTCATCGTGTTGTTCGTCCGTTGTCAGCCTGGTTGGGTACTATACCGTGGTACTGTACCTTCCCGCTCAAGGGTACGAGTTACACCGACCGACCGACCACGTGGTTACAAAAAGAGTAAATGGGGTACGGGTACGGCTCCCGCCACCGCCTGCAGAACTCGCACGCGTTGGCGGAAATATGGACGCCGCAACCGGTCCGCGCCGCTCCCGGCGGGACGCTCCGCCGCTCGCCAAGGCCGTGACTGCGCACGGATCAGGCGCAGACGACGCGGACCCTCCTCCCGACTCTGCTCCGCCCTCAAATACGGCGCCAACGCCTCAGCGACGCTCGGAGCGCCACGCAACAGCCGCGGCGGCCACGTCGCCGGGCAAGAGCGTGAGTGCGCCGGACGCGGACGAGACTGGCGCCGCGCGGGATCGCCGGCGCACGCGCGCGTCGGACGCGCACGCTCGCGGCGTTATCATCCCTCCATCCACTGCGCCGTCGTCCCCCGTGCGGTCCTCGTTGCGGGCCGCCATCGCCCAAGCGGTCGCGTCCGCGGACGCCTCGCCCGCGCTCTCGTCGACGCCCAACCGGCGACGGCGGCCAACGGGCCGGTCATCCGCAGTCGCAGCGGGGGACGCGGGCGTCGGTGCTGCTGCAGCGGACGGCGCGAGCCATGGCCAACGCGCGCTGGGCAAGTACTCGGCGCGCGAGTGCACGCTGCTGTGCGAGGTGATCCTGGACCACGTGCGGCGGAACGCGCTGGCGGCGGACGTGTTGGAGCGCGGGCGCTCGCCCGCAGGCATCCAATGGGACAAGGTGGCCAGACGCATGCTCAAGACGCACCGCCTCGCCCTGACGGCGCGCGAGTGCCAGGCGCTGTGGAAGTTCCTGGCGTACGCTCAAACACCCGGACAAGCGAACGCTCTGGCCAACTCCGTGGGCGCCAACGGCGACGCGGAACTGCTGCCACCGTCGGACGAAGAGGACATTGAGCGACCAATACATGAGATCCACGCGAAGCGCCCAGACAACCGGAAGCAGACGCAACGGCCGCTGTTCGAGAACGAGTCGACGCCGCCGTCTCCTCTCGTTGAAGAAACTATCGCCAAAGCACCACCGGAAGCGGACGCCACCAAACCCACTACTACCAACGACGGGGCTGTCAGTGGCCCCGTACCTGACGATTCTGTCTCGGTAGTATTCAAGCCAAGCGCAGCCGTCCGACTGTATCCGACGTATGAGCTGCCGCCGGGGTCGCTGGACGGATGGAGGCAACCGTTTAACGCCAAGAAGATGCTCCCGCTCACGTTTGTAGCCGAGAAGTTTCTGAAGAAGCGCGCCGTGCCGATCCCGAAAGCGCCACCAGTGACTACTACAGCAGTAGCCACGGTGTCGTCGCCGGTGGCGAATACGAGTCTGAGCGCGACGGTTGCTGCGTCGTCAAAGGGTCATTCATTGACGGAGCCAACTCGACTAGAAGTGGCGCCTTCGACTACCATCAGCAGTTCTGCGACTTCACCTCAAGTTGCTGCAAGTGCTGCTGCACCAGGCGTCGCTACAGATGATATGCAAGCAGTGACGCCGATGAAGAAACGCCCGAGTGCGGATGCGTCCGGGCCGAACTGTGCGTCAGCTGGGGCCACGGCGAAGACTGCCAAGAAGAAGAAGACGCAGTTGATCAAGCCTGTGTCCACTTCGTCCAGCCAACCACGAACACCGTTCACACCGTCCACGACTCCTCCTCCGGCCCCGACTCCTGCCAAGACGGCGTTGGACTTCTTCCGCCTCGTGCACGCTAGGCTCAGCGATGGCGTTGGCGCAACTACCATTCCGACACTCGAAGAGCTGGCGCAGTTGTTCAGTGCTGCGGCGCCGGCGATCCAGGAAGAGTGCACGAAGCTGGCGCTGATGGATGGAGAGCGGTTCAACCGCGAGTGCGTCCGCCGTCGCATCTGGGAGAAAGCCATGGGCTCCACGTTATCATTGGCCAACTCGCCGCTATCGTTGTCCGCTGTCGCTGACGGCACCACCCGCGCCGAATCGTCGGCGTCTTCGACTGTCACCACCAATGAAGCTGTAGTGTCGACGACGCCGTCGACATGAGGGCGGGGAGACCGTGCAGCAGTAACGCCGATATCGGGGCTCTTCTCGGCATCAACACCTCGCTCGTCTCGCACACGTTCCTTACAATCTAATCCCTCCCTCCATCGTGACGCTCTCATATGAAAACACTGAGTTAGGAAATGGCAGCGCAGCAATCTGTCAACGGACCCGACGCGATACAGCGCGTTCAAGGCTCTCCGCCCAGAAAAATAGACCATCGACGAGGCGCAACAGACATGCGACCAGCCATTTCCGGGCGGAATATCCAGCGTCCATAGCGTCTGATACCGATCCGACAGCCACGGACAGCGAATCGATGCTGTGCTAGTTGCTCCTGACGCTGTAAATATAGCGCGATGAACTCCATGAGGGCCTTCCGAGCACCAGGAACCCCAATCGCTCGCAACGGCTGGTAGAGCGCCATGAATCTCGATCCACGGACACCAACGTGTCTATCACCCCACACCCTTCCGCTCTCGCCCCGGTCGTTGGTGGCGTGCGTGCCATCGAGTGCTTTGGGGCCAGCAATCGCCAGCCACTGGCACTGATGAGACCGATTTAGCGAGCGTAAAGAGCGGGGGCGTGGACCGATGCGATGCGAGCGATTGCCTCTGTCAAAAGCTCGGATGGCCGCCCATCGCGTCGTCTATGCGTCGACGGAGCTATTTCCACGCCGGTGCTCACTCTGGCGGCGGATCCACGCTGCTGTCTCCCATCCACGGATGCGATCGCTGAACACGCGCGTCGGTTTAGGCGAGCGGCGCATTCTAGCGCTACGCCTTGAGTGGCTACGCTAAATACGTGGCGATTCCCACTTACCCGAGCCGAAGACAGAATTTCCAAGGGGTTTGGCTGCGTGAGAGCACTGGATCCGGCGCCATTGCTCAACTTGTGTCGCCCACGCCAAGTATTCCGCCTCGCAGTTCATCTCGGAGACGCCATGAGCGCCGGGTTCGCGCTCCGAGTACTCACGACCATGGCGTCCATGCTCGTGTCGCTCAGCCCCGCGGTCGACATGTACAAGATCCACCGCGACAAGTCGACGGGCCCCAAGTCCATCCTGCCTGTCGTCGCGCTCTGCTGCAACAGCCACGTCTGGATGTGGTATAGCTACCTCACGGCCAAGCTCTTCCCGCTCTGCCTCACGTCGGTCTTCGCACAGCTCTGCGGCAGCGTCTTCGTCTCCGTCTACTACTACCACAGCGCACAGCGCGCCCGCGTGCGCCACATCGTGGCCGTGGCCGCCTGCGTCCTGGCCCCCGTCGTGTGCTTCGCCGCCTTGACGGTCGCAGGCCTCACGGGCCAGTCGATCGCGCAGGTCGCCCACGGCATGGGCTACATCGGCGCGTCCTTCAGCATCTCCGTGCTGGCGGCGCCCATGGAGCGCGTCAAGACCGTCTTGCGCACCAAGTCGGCGGCGGCGCTGCCGGCGGCCATGTGCTGCATGAGCCTCGTCAACACGAGTCTCTGGGTCACGTACGGCATCATCAGCCGTGACCTGTTCCTGCTCGTGCCCAACTCGTGCGGCGTCGTGCTGTGCTCCGTCCAGGTCGCGCTCTGTATCATCTACCGCGACAGGAAGCACGGCGGCGCGTCCGTCGTCGACACCGACCCGTGCGAGTGCAGCCTCGAGGCCCTAGAGGCTGGCAACTGTCGGCAGAGCGAGAGCCTGGAGCTATCACTGTCGATTCCACTGACGCCCAGCTCGCCCTTCGACTCGCCGAAGGACGCGCTCGAGGCAGGAGCCGCCGAGTACGCGCCAATGAGCACGCCGCGGTCGCCAGCGATCGCGTACTCGGCGTGAAGCTAAATTATTTAGACATCAGTTTATTCATATTAGCCAGTTTTATAAAAATCCGTATCACAAACGATTTGTCTCAAATGTTAACTATTAGTGTATACTAGTATTCCCAACCTGTTTCAAAAAATACATTCCGAGTACGAAGTACAGGTTTATTTGACCAATGTAAGTTTTCTTCATCATTGCTCCATTTTTTTAGCCATATTAAAAAACGAAAATTGCCGGATTTCAAAAATCGTGAAAACCGCATGATCTATACAACTCCACAGCATCCGTAAGGTTGTATCTAGGCGAAAGGCACCACGCTTGCTCAATTTCATCTACCGTAATAGCATGGTCGACTAGTATTCGAAAATAGAACTAGTAATATATTTCAATAACAATATATCATTTTTCTGAATTGTACTTTCATTGAAATGATAGTACATTTTAAAAATAAAAATAATGTTAGAAATATTCACAATTTCTTTAAAATGAAATTTTATTGACATGCACCTTTCTTTATGAGATGACAAGCTTGCGTCATGCAACCGTCAAAAGTGCACATGCGCGTTTACATGAACCGCCGCGATGCGTAATGAAAGCTGTCTAACCAAGGCAGGATAAAGGGTCGGGTGGGGACAGTCGAGTTGCCGATTAGGGCCGCCGTACTGATTTATCTTCTTGCACAAGACAAGAGATCCTGAGGTAGCGCGAGAGAGGCTAGCGGCTCCTGCTGCCAGCCTGGCGCTGGTCCAGCTGCACCAGAAGCAGTGCCGACACGCCCAAGCGTGCTGCGTCTGAAGCTTCAAGCAGAAAGCATAAACAACCTCGAAAACAGCATGTTGCGGGGCGCGTCCGCACCGCGAAACCTTGAGTTTGGCGTCCCAAGGTGCGCCACCTTCAGAATCAAGCGTAAACGGTGATACTTCAACTTCCATCCCTTCCACCTTACTGTACAGTATGGATTAACTACTCCAGTAGCTCAGCACATATCGAAGATGATTGAAATATAGAGTCTATGATATTAAAATACATAGCTTGCCCTTCGGTATTTGAAATAATAAATGTTAAAAGTCATTGTTTTTCATGGTGTGCAATTATGTAAACTCGGCATGTGATGCGCAAGCAACAGTTTGCCAGTCGACAGCGATATTGTACAGACAAACCCCTCCATTTACACACGTTAGCGCACAAAGAAAACACGAAAGCATAAATTTTCACTACTTATAAAAGCAAAAAAATTGGCACATTCAAACTTCACGAACAATGATTATGAAAGGTCATAGACACACATGGGTGCAGTCACCCGACATACGCTATACTGTACTCCCTCTGGACCAGAAAACTTGTCAAGTTTGATGATCTCGTTGGACCAAAACACTTGTCACATTTTATGTTACCGGACAAGTATTTTGGTCCAGAGGGAGTACAGAGCAGTGAAACGTGCACTGTTCTGTACACTTCAAGCTGGGTCAGACCACGGTCACGACAGCAAAAGACAGCTCTGTTCGGCTCACCTACTGTACGTGTGTCCAGCTGTGTTCATGTATCGGTTGTCGTCCCGGCTGTCGGCAGCTTCACCCGGTGCTCCGATCTCATTCCCAAACTCGCGCTCCCCAGAGCAAACCGCATCGCGACACTCTCTCACCATGGTCAAGGACATTGAGCAAGGCGGCGACCACTACTCGGCCACAGCGTCGCCTGTCCTCAAGCACGGCTCGCTGCAGCAGCCACCAGCGGAGGGCGCCGTCCACGGCGCGTCCTTCATGCGGCTCGTGTGGATCTCCATGCCGCGCATGACCATCAGCATGGCCTGGTCGGCGCAGTGGGCCGCCATCGGGCCGTACCTGAGCACGATGCTGCCCAAGTACGCCGTGCAGCTGACGCAGCTGATCGGGCCGCTCGTGGGCATCCTGCTGGGCCCCATGGTGGGCGCCATGAGCGACAGCAACACGTCGCGCTACGGCCGCCGCCGGCCCTTCCTCTTCCTCGGGTCGGCGCTCTGCATCGTCTGCTGGGCGCTCATGAGCTACACGACGCAGCTGGGCGAGGCGCTCGGCGACAAGCCCACCGACACGACGCGCAAGTGGAC
>JAADXZ010000606.1:0-17062 GCA_023338055.1 Phytopythium mirpurense | reverse complement strand
GTGGCCGCGGCGGCGAGTTTGGGATGATGGGGGGCCGAGGCCGCGGTGGTCCGGGAGGGCCAATGGGGATGCACCAAGTCATGGGGAAGCCGCCGCCCAACTATGTGTGCTACCGGTGCGGCACGCCGGGGCACTACATCCAAAACTGCCCAACCAACGGGGATCCCGAGTTCGATCAACACCGCGTGAAAAAGAAGACGGGCATTCCGAAATCTTTCATGAAGGCGGTCTCGGACCCGAGCGAGATCCCCGTTGGCTTGGGCAAGACGGTGGTCAACGCTCCCTGGGGCGGCTTAGCCGTGATAGAACCGCAGAATAAAAATTTCTCTAAATTAATGGCCAAGTCGGGCGGCTCGGCAACCCTTGACCAATTCATCTCGAACCCTCCCGATCACTTGGCGTGTCCGCTGTGCAAGCGGCTCATGAACGACGCGGTGCTGATCCCGTGTTGCCAAGAGGTAAGTGCCTGCATTCGCTCTCTATTGGTCTTTGGCGGGCTTCTAACGCTTCTCCTGTGCTTCCTCCTCCCTCTTTGCTTGCTCCTGCGCTTCGGTGATGGACGCAGTCGGCCTGCGACGAGTGTCTCCGGTCGGCGCTCATCGAGAGGAAGCTCACGTGTCCGCTGTGCACCACGGCCAACATGTCGCCCGAGAAGCTGTTGCCCAACAAGGTGCTGCGCACGTCGGTGGACGAGTTCCTGCGCCGCGCGCGCACGGAGCAGCAGGAGCGTGAGAAGCTCGTCAAGGACGCCGAGGAGAAGGCGCTAGCCAAGCAGAAGGCCGAGATGGCGGCCGTCACGACGACCACGCGCCGCTCGGGCGAGACGGCCGACGCCGTGCTCGAGATCAAGAAGGGCAAGAAGGACGGTGGAGACAATGAGGAGGAAGAGGACGAATTCGGTGGCGACATCTTTGGCTCGGGAGACGAAGGCGACAACGAGGACGCAGCTGCTGGTCAAGCGTCGTCTACCTCGGTCTCGCCGCCGCTGCCACCGTCCGACCAGATCCCACCGCTGCCGCCGCTACCGACGAATGGCGAGGCGCCGCCACCTGGAAGCGAAGCAGTCGGCGAGCTGAAGGCGCCTGGGAACGGACAAGCGACGGATCCAGCGGCCCTGGGCGGGCCTCCGATGCTCGGCCAGCAGCCTCCGCCGGGACAGTTCGGCATGCCTCCCGGCCCCGGAGGAGCGCCGCCAGGATGGGTGCCCGGGCCGCGAGGCCCTCCACCTCCTGGTATGGGGTTCGGCCCGCCGGAGCCGTGGTTCGACGGCCCTCGGCCGCCTGGCCCCTGGTTCGACGGGCCGCCCGGTCCATGGTTTGACGGTCCGTTCCCGCCGGGTGGACGCGGCGGCGGGCGAGGCATGAAGGGCGGTCGAGGTGGTCGCGGCGGCGCGGGCCCGCCTCCAGGCTACTTTGGCGGCCCGGGGCCCGACTACTTCGGACCGCCACCAGGCCACCCGGACTACTTTGGCCCTCCGATGCCCTGGTTCGACGGGCGCGGGCCGCCGTTCAACGGCAGCGGTGACCAGTGGCGTGACGAGCGCGGAGGCCGTGCCCGAGGACGGGATGACGAGCAGCGCAAGCGCTCGGAGGGACGCGACGCGGACAAGGACGGCAAGGGCCGGCGCGGTCGCGATGCGGACCGAGAGCGAGACCGCGGACGGCGCAGCCGCAGCCGCAGCCGCAGCCGCAGCGGGCGCATCAGTCGACGTGGCCGTTCGCGCAGCCGCAGCCACAGCCGTAGCAAGAGGGACCACGAGTCTCGCGCGTCGTCGTCGCGGGCGTCCCGCCGGTCGCCCAGCGTGGTTCGAGGCCGCCGACGCGGGTCGCGTGCGTCGTCGCCCGCGAAGAAGGAAGACGACAGGAAGAAGGATGAGGACGTCAAGAAGAGGGACGACGGTGGCAAGAAGGAGGACGAGAGCGGCAAGAAGGAAGAGACGGACAGTGACATGAAGACGCAGGAGAGCAAAGCGGCCCCGGCCAAGGCGGAGCCGACCCCCAGCGCGACGGACAAGAAGGACGTCAAGCTGGACGAGGTATCGGCGCCAGCGATCGACCTGGACTTCTTCACCGAGCCGCTGGACGAGGGCGGGCCCGAGAACGAGCAGGAGGAGCCGTCAGAGCGACGCGAGTCGACCGACAGGGCCGCGGCCGCGGCCAAGGACGCGACCAAGGACAAGGATACGGACAAGCCTCGAGACCGAGCCGACGACGATGGCCGTCGACGCCAACGCCGCTCCAAGTCGCTGCGTCGAGAGTCTCCGTCGCGCGCGAGGCGCTCGTCCCGTGACAAGGAGCGGCCGAGTCGCAGCCGCCGCTCGCGCTCGCGCTCGGCCAGTCGCCGCGACCGCCGAGCGAGCGAGCGGGACCGTCACGACCGCGAACGCGAGAAGAACCGCGAACGCGAGAAGGAGCGCGACCGCGAGAAGGAGCGCGACCGCGCGAAGGAGCGCGACCGCGAGAAGGAGCGCGAACGGGAGCGCGAGAAGGAGAAGGAGCGAGAGAAGGAGCGCGAGAAGGAGCGCAACCGCGCGCGGGAGAAGGAGAAGGCGCGCGACCGCGACCGCGCGCGTGAACGCGACCGCCGCGACCGCGAGGTGGTCAAGAAGCGCGAGCGAGAGGACGACGGAGACGCGGGCGATCGGAAGAAGCAGGCTCGCGTCGGCGGCGGCGGCGGTGGCGGCGGCAGTGGGCGCGTCGTCACGGCGGTGTCTCCGAATGACTCGCCAGCGGGCGGTGGGGCGTCCCGCGGCGGGCGCGACGGCAAGCGACGCATCGAAGCGGAGAAGAGCGACCCGGACGCGGCTCCGCCTCCTGCTCGCAAGCGGAGCCACCGCGGCGGCCGCGGCCGCAAGAGCGACGAAGCGCGCAAGCGGAGCGATGAAGCGCGCAGGAAGAACGACGAGGCGCGCAAGAAGAGTGACGAGGCGCGCAAGAAGAGTGACGAGGCGCGCAAGAAGAGCGACGAGCCGCGCGGCGGCGGAGGCGCCAAGGCGTTCGGCGAGCAGACCAAGAAGCGGTCGGTGCTCGACCGCCTCGGACCTGCGCTCTGAGTGATAGGAGGGGGGGTCATAAGGCAGGAGGTCGACGCAAGGACGGGCTGCATTCAGTGCATCATATTCATTTGGGCAGGCAGCGACACGAGAAGGGGCCGGGCGAGGCGGTGGCGCTGATAACAGACACGGAAACACGAACAAGGCTTTGGCTCGACGTTGAAGTTGAAGAGCTCCGTTCGGATAAGAAACGATGGCTACAAAACACGCCCGTGTGTCGTCGACTGGGTCATCAGCGAGAGGAGTCGCGGCCCACCAAGCAATGGGAAGCGCTTGAGCTGAAGCGCTGGTGCAATCAAGGGCCACCGCATCATACGCCGCTTGCCCATGGCATCCTCCTTCTAATGAACCATCCAGAAGGCGTCGAAGGAGGCGTGCATTACAGGGACTGTGTGTTAGCATCCCCACCCTCAATGACCCGGTCTCGTCGTCACTCCGCATGGAGCCGCATGGAGCCGGGGGAGCAGGTGGCGACGCCATCGCCAGGTGGCTGCCTTCCGCTTTGCCAGGCCTTGGAAGCGCCCCCGCTCGAACTCTGTATAAAGCCTGTGCAGCCTGGGGTTCCATGCCTACCGCCGTTGTCTGCACTTGATTGGGCGCGTGGATGGAAGCGGTGGCGTTGATTCCATAGAGTCCATATGTGCACTTCCATAGTCCATGTATGGACTTATGTCCGACGGTTCAAGTTGAGGCTGCTGGGTGGCTCCATTTGGTCCATCCTTTGCTGGCTTGACTGAAGGTTCAGCTGCCTGATTACGATTTCACCGTTGTATCAATTTTCAAAGGTAAAATATGAAGTGCGACACTCACAAAAATCGCCCGTCAAGGAAACCATAAGCCTGACAATATACTTTATGAAAGGTATTTTCCAATCGTTGCCGCCAGCTTTCGAAAAAAAACTAGAGAAAAATGCGGCGGTTCCTCGAGATGGAACGCAGATTCGCTTCGACCGCACGCCGCAACTACCGACTGCCCAGTCGTGGAAGCCGCGCAGAAGCCGCGCCGCCGCTTGCTCCGTTTCCTTCCGTCGCCAAGCGACGCGACACTCGGCGCTGCTACAGCGCGCGCACGCACGCAGTCGACGCACGCAACCGACGGACCAACCGCCGCCACGCCCAGCCGGACGCTGACGCTGGCGCTGGCACTTGCAGACGCGCATTGCCGAGAGCATGGAGGACGTGTCGCCGGCCGTGCGCGCTGTATGTGAGCGGTTCGGCGCCGGGGGCGCGCACCCGGTGCTGGCGGCCATCGACCAGTTCCGGGACGCGTCGCCGCGCTGGTCGCTCATGCTGGCGGCGCTCGTGGGGCTGCCGCGGCTCGTGGAGAAGCTGAGCAAGCGGCGGCCCGCGCCCTTCGACCAGTGCTGCACCGAGGCCATGGACGCAGCGGCCGAGTTCGGGCACCTGGACATCGTCAAGTGGCTGCACGCGCACCGAACGGAGGGCTGCAGCACGGACGCCATGGACCTGGCGGCCGCCAACGGGCACTTGGAGGTCGTGCAGTGGCTGCACGCGCACCGACGCGAAGGCTGTACGACCAACGCCATGGACTTTGCGGCCCAGAATGGACACCTCGAGGTCGTGCAATGGCTGCACGCGCACCGGACAGAGGGCTGCACGCGCGACGCCATGGACAACGCGGCCGGCCGCGGACACCTGCACGTGCTCGAGTGGCTGCACGCGCACCGCCGCGAGGGGTGCTCGCGCTCGGCGCTAGTCAACGCCGTCAGCGGCGGCCACCGACCCGTCGCGCGCTGGCTGCTGCTGCACCAGCGCAGGCTCTGCGGCGCGCGCGCCGTGCTGTCCTTCTACCTGGCGCGCCGCGACCCACGCGGCCTGGCCGACTGGCTGTTCGACCAGCCGTACCTGCCGAGCATGCTGTCGGACGACGAGGGCGAGGACGAGGGTGGCGCTGGGGACCAAAGAGGCGCGTGCCAAGGCGGGTCGGCGCTGGATGAGCTCGAGCGGCGCGAACAGGAGAAGGAGGACGAGAAGCTGCGCGCGTTCGTGGCGCAGGCCTTCGCGAGCGACGCGCCACCGCAGGGCGTCCGCGAGCCCGGCCGAAGTATTACTAATTAACAACTACTGCTTGCTATTGCCGCCAACGACCCCACGCGGGCGCTTTGATCCCATGAACCAGACTCCTTGTCGGCCGCCCATAAATGTCGTTAATGCGTCGTCAGCTGTATAGTTGAACCGAAATGGTTGGGTTCAAGTTGAACTGTGTTTGCTCTGATACTGTAATGCCTTCACAAATCAATATTGTGGTGTTAAATAGTGTCTAAAAGAATGTCTAAAAGACTGGAAATTTTACTATTGGCTACCTCTGCATTTGCATCAGAGCATGAGCATATTTAGCCGCGAATAAATGTCAATGGATGTAGGATTCTCCGTGCGTACAGTGTCTGGCTACACTCTGGTCAGACCGAGTCTGGTGCTCGAGTGGTTATAACCACGGCTCAGATCCGGAAGGTCCAGGGATCAATCCCCGGACCGGATAGGCAAGCGGGCCAAGCGTAATGAAGTGCCCGTATGGCGCCAGCTTGTGGTTGCTTACTCCCGGCTCAGGCCGGAGGTTATCCAAATTCTACACTCTGGTCAGTGCGGGCGCCCGCGCTTCTCCTGGTCGTTACGGTGTGCTGCAGCCCAAGCGGCGCTGACGGCAATAACGGCCCGCAATGGGCCGCCTTGCACTCATCCGACAGTCGCTTGGTGCCCCCGAGCGACTGTCAGACGCGGGACCTTGGGCCATGCTGCGTCCCACAGCTCGATCCGTCGCGGAGAAACCAGAGGGAAGCATGGCGACGCCCCTCGCGGACAAGCAGGACGCGAGCCGGCCCGCGCTAGACCTCCGCGTCACGCCCGACGACGAAGACAACAACAGCGTCGACGAAGAGGAGGAGCAGGCGCGCGAGCGGTGGCAGACGCTGGACGACGACGCGTTCAACGGCATCACCGCCAGCATCATGTGCGCTCGCTCGCCTTGCTCCGTGTCACCTTAGCATTAAAACCGCTCAAAACTAACGTACCCCTCGCGGACCATGTGGCACGTTGTGGCAGCTCCAACCCGCGGCGCGGACTCGCCGAGCTCGCGGAGCTCTCGTCGCCGCGCATCCGGCGCAAGAGCGACGGCTTCACGCTGCTGCACGTGTTCGCGGGCGGCGCCGACTGCCACGAGTTGCTCGCGTTTCTCATCCGAGCTGGTATACCCCCCGACGTGGCTGTGAGTTGGAGCATTACTATCGCCCTCTCCATGGCTGGCCAACCCCATCTAAACTAAACTCTGAGGATGCCTCGGATAGGACCACTTGGGCTGGACGCCGCTGCTGGAGGCCGTGCACGAGGGACAGACGGGCAACTGCGCGGCGTTAGTGGCCAATGGCGCGACGCGTGACCTGGGCGCGTCACCCGAGCTCACGCCGCTGCGCGTCGCCATCCGCTCGGGCAACGCCGACACGGTCTCCTGGGTGCTCTCGCACGCCACGTCCGTCACGGCTCTGGCGCAGTGGGACAACGACCTGTTTCAGACGCTGCTGGACAAGACGCCGGCCGCGGCCTGGCAGTTCTTGGACCAGTTTGCGAGCGAGCAGCCAGCAGCCACGGCCGCCGCAAGCGGAGTGCGCGCCGGGGGCCCCCACGCCGGACAGCGACTCGTCGCCGTCATGTACCACGGGCTGCGCGAGCTGTACGGAGAGCCGCACGTGCCGGTGGACGCCACGGCGCTGGGCGTGGCCGTCGCGAGCGGCAAGCACGTGCTACCGCACCGCGTGTTCCGGTACCTCATGCGCGCCAAGTGGCAGGCGTTCGCGCGCGGCGCCTTCCGGCGGCACCTGGTGGCCTACGGCGGCTTCGTGGCCGCCTTTTACGTGCCCATGATCTGCGCCAACCAGGACTGGGCGCAGCTCCACACGTCGTTCGACTATGCCGTGCTGTTGGCGCGCGTCGGCGCCTGGGGATGCGCGCTGCACCTGCTCGTGCGCGTCGAGTGGCCCGAAGTGGCGGCCCAGGGCTGGCGCACGTACCTCGGCTCGCTCTGGAACCTGCTCAACGCCGTTACGTACGGCGCGGCGCTCGTGGCCGTGCCCTTGGAGTTCCTGCCGTCGCTATCGGCGGCGCGCGACTGCCTGCTGGCGCTGCTGACGGTCGCCATGTGGGTCAACACGCTGCAGTTCCTGCAGCTGTCGACCACGAGCGGGCTGCTGCTCGCCATGGTGACGCGCATGGTGCGCGACGTGCGCCAGTTCCTCATCCTCTACGCCGTCTTCCTCATCGGCTTCACGGGCGCCTTCTACATCCTGCTGCGCGGCCAGCTCGGCTTCGAGAGCGTGCTCAACGCCTTCCTCTCCGTCTTCCTCATGCTCTACGGCAACGTCAACTACGACGTGGTGCTCAACCACGGCAGCGGCTGGCCGCGCTACATGACGCACGCGCTGCTCATCTCGTACCTCGTGGGCGCCGTCACCGTGCTGCTCAACATCCTCATCGCCATGATGGCCACCACGTACGCCGACATCTGGGCCTCGGCCGAGCAGGAGACGCTGCGCGGCCACGCGCTCGCCATCCTGCGCATGGAGAAGGCGCTCTCTCGTCGCCAGCGCCAGCGCATCTTCGACCGGCTGCTCGCGCGTGACCACGACAGCGGGGGCAAGGACGACGATGCGGCGGCGGCGGAAGACAGGGACGAAGCGCCCAAGGAGCCGCCGCGGGAGGCCGCCTTCGCGCCGCACATGGGCTTCTTCACGTGCAACGGCAGCGTCGGGCAGCTCCTGGCCGCGCGGCTCGAGCAGAAGCGCGAGATGCTCGCCGACGTGGTCGAGCGCGTGCGCGCGCTGTCGCCACGCGTGGCGCGCGCCCGGCAGGCGTTCACGGTTGCCATGGACGCGAGTCCGCGCGTGTCGGAGGCCAAGCGCGCCTTCCACTCGGCGGTGAACGCCAGCCCCACGTGGGCGGCCGTGCGGCCAGCCATGCAGGCCGGCGCGGCCTCGTTTCGCGCCCAAGCCGCGAGCTTCACGCCGCCAGACCTGGACGCGCTCAAGGAGTCGCTGTACGTCAAGTCGGCGTTCGACGTGGACGAGGCCGTGCACGTGGCGCAGACGCTCGCGCGGCTCGAGGACGGCGTGCGGTTCGAGCCGGCGGCGGATTTCAAGGCGCAGCGAGGGCCCGAGGGCGGCGCGGACGACGACAAGCGCGTCGTGGGCGAGCTCCGGGAGCAGGTGCGGCAGCTCGCGGCCGTCGCCAAGGAGCTGCAGAGCCAGCAGCGCAAGCTGCTGCAGATCAACCAGCTGCAGAGCCACCGCGCGAGCCTCGAGCGGTACTACGCGGCGCCCACTCCGGGCGGTAGCGCCGCCCCGCAGGCCGTCTGATGTATTGGAGCGAGCGCAATACAGCCTCTACCTCTTCCTCTCTCACTCGCCTCGGTCGCCTTGCTGATACCGGCGCGAAAGATCGCGCGGATGAACCGTCGCGAGCCGAGCGTCGCGTGCTTCACATCCACACAGCGACTGCTACGCCCGACCTGCCACTGCGAGCGAGCGCCATGTCCAGCGTGGCGCTCCGGCGCGTCCGGCGGCTGGGATGGGCCGCGTGGCTTGTCCTAGCGGCCGTGGCTGCGCTTCCCGGTACGTACGCCTCCCATCCCTGCTCGGTCCCTGTCGCCACCTCCTACGCCCTTCAGCGTACCTCGCTCATGCCCGCCCTACTCTTGCGATATGCGCCGTAGTGCTCGCGTGGAAGCAGTGGACGTGGGACGCGACGGCCGCGTCCCCGAGCGCGCGGCGCGGCCACTCGATGGCGACGCACGGCAGCCAGCTCATCGTCTTCGGCGGCCGCGCGGCCGACGCGACCAGGACGCACGTGCCCAAGACGTACGAGCTCGAGCAGGTGGACGGCTCGCTCGAGTTCCTCTCGTACGACGCCAAGGTCGCGTACCCGGCCGAGGCGACGTCCGTGCCCGTCGGCGTCTTCCTCAACGACGTCTGGAGCTACGACACGAGTGCGTCCGTCCGTCGTCCGCTCATTTCCGCTCTACTTCTCTCTATAGGCGAATGCTCGCACTGGTACTGCACACTGACCCAGCCCGACCGTGCAGACTGCTCGCGGTTCGCCGGCGGAGGGTGCCAGGATAGCGCGTGGACGCGGCTCGACGCGGGCGCCGACTGGGGCGGCTGCGCCATGGTGCTGGGCGCGCGCGTGTGCTCGCACCCGGCCGAGCGCTGGTTCCACGGGGCCGCGACCTTCGGAGACGCGACCATGGTCGTCTTCGGCGGCTTCGGGCCGCTCTGCGCCGACTACTGCGACGACGTGTGGCTCCTGGACCTGTCGGACGGCACGTGGACCGAGATGATGGAGCTCGGCAACGCGCGCGCCGGCCCGGGCAAGCGCTTCAAGTTCTCCACCGTCGTGGTGCAGGGCCGGATGCTCGTCTTCGGCGGCTTCCGGCTCTGGCACGGCTTTGCGCACGAGAACTCGGTCGAGAACGACTGGGGCCGCGACGAGCAGTACCCGCGCGGGGGCTTCCTCAACGACCTCTGGGCCTACGACAAGGCCGCCAACGCGTGGACCAACGTCTCGGAGCAGGCCGAGTGCCCGCCGCTCGAGACGGACCAGCGGCTGCAAGACGTCGCGTGCGGCGTCCAGTGGCCGAGCGCCAGAGCGGGCCACGCCGCCGCCGCCCTCGACGGCGACATGTTCATCCACGGAGGCCACCGCACGTTCTTCCCGTACCCGACGACCGCGAGCGCCGGCGCGGGGAGAGGCACGCTGTCGCTCATGCGCACCAGCGCCGCGCACACGCCGTACCCGACGCACCCGTACTACCTGGACGACCTCTGGCGCTTCAACGTGTCGGCCGGTCTGTGGCACCGCGTGCTGCCGAGCGGCGCCGCCAGGCCGGACGCGAGGACGGAGCACACGCTCGTGGCGGCGGCTGACGCCGGCGTGCTCGTGCTCGTCGGAGGCTACGTGTCCAACTACTACTTTGGCGACACGTGGCAGTTCAACGTGAGTACGTCCCGCTGTCTCTTTCTCTCTCTCTCTCTCTGTGAGTCTGTGTGATGGTGGTGGCGTGTCTGTGGCGGTTGTTGACGCAGTAGCGCCGCTGTCGACGACAGGTGCGAGTCGCTGGACCAAGCAAAAAACGTTCGTGCGCGCAAAGTACCCGGACACGTGCACCGACGACCTGCAAGCGCGCAAGCTAGCGCACAGCGGCGGCTACGGCGAGTTCGTGCTGCCCGCCGGCTTCAAGATGCCTGCAGTCGACGCGCCGGACGGCTACTACCTGATCAAGGAGCGGCACTACGGCACCCTCACGGTATGGCGGCAGCCTCACGACAGGCTCCAGCCCGGTACTGACCGACTGCTGCGTCTGCGACTAGTTCTCCGTGTACGCGGACCCGGCGCGCGGCTCGCCGGACGCGGGCGACTTGGTTCCACAGGCGAGAAGGCAGGCGCCGGGGTGGGACGGCTGCCGCGATCGCAGTGACGGCCGCGCGGACCTCCCGGCCGAGCTGCAGTGGGAGCAGCCGTCGCAGCGGTCGGGCCACGCCGGGGTGTACGTGGCCGCGTTCCAGAAGCTGCTGGTCTTCGGCGGCGTGGGCTTCGACAGCGAGCAGCTGCTGCAGTCCGCCACGACCTTTTCGTCGGCGCCGCTGGGGGACCTGTGGGCCTACGACCTGCGTGACTGCGTCAAGAACTGCTCGCTGCACGGTGAGTGCCTCGCGGGCAACTGCCGCTGCCACGACGGCTACTACGGCGTCGACTGCTCCAACTCGTCGTGCCCCGGCAGCTACTGCCTGTACGACGACGTGGAGCAGACGCAGGTGTGCGAGCACTGCTGCTTCTCTGGGTTCGACCACTCGGCCGGCAACGACTCGTTCCTGGACAACGTCGAGAAGCTCGTGTGCGCCGAGGACAACCTGCACTACTCGAACGGCGTGTGCGACGGCTTCGGCTCCTGTATCTGCCGCCCTGGCTTCGTCGGGCCCGACTGCTCCATCCGCGACTGCGCGCACAACTGCTCGGGCCACGGCTACTGCTCCGAGGAGTTCCCCAATGCGCGCTGCATGTGCGACGACGGGTGGTTCGGGCAGTACTGCGACGCACGTACGCACCGTGTTCTATTGAGCCCCGATGCTGTGAAAGCGATGGCCTAACTGGAACCGTTGACGCGTGCAATGGTGGACAGAGATGTGCCTCAACAACTGCTCGTACCCCAACGGCGAGTGCGTCAACGGGAGCTGCTACTGCGCCATGGTCTTCGAGCCGTACAACAACACGCTCGAGTACCTGCCGCTCATGGGCGAGGACTGCTCCTTCCTGCTCCCATTCGCCCGCGCCGCGCGCCTCTCGGCCGCCTCCGCGCTCTCCCTCGCCGTCGGTGGCATCGCCGTCGTCCTCAGCCTCACATTGTAAATGGGTACGTACCCAATCAACTTCAACATATCCGCACTTTGCAAAGGGTTACCGCTGTAACCATTGTTAAGTGCGCGTGTAGTCCCCAATCCCTTTTGATTTTTGTATATAATGTAACCAAGGGTACTTTGGCAAAGAGCTAGTACCTGATTATAAAAAATCAGGGTTATCCCTTGTCGTCACTCTCCAACGTGACCGACCACCAACAACGGGAACAAACACCGCATACATGGCGAGGACCTGGGCGGCGCTGCAGCTCCTACGGCTCTTAACCGGCGCGCTTGCGCTTGCCACCGACGCGTCGGAGCCCGCGCCGCTCTCGGACAGCGTGTGCGACGCTGCGGCGGTCGCTGGGCTGCCGTTCTGCGACTCGTCGCTGCCGATCGACGCGCGCGTAGCCGACCTGCTGGGCCGGATCCCCTTGCAGGACGCGGTGGGGTTACTGGCCGACAACTCGTCGGCCGTGGCGAGCCTGGACCTGCGGCGGTACCCGTGGTGGAACGAGGCGCTCCACGGCGTCGCGTGGTCGCCGGGCGTGCAGTTCGCGCCGCCGACGAGCGTGGCCACGAGCTTCCCGCAGGCGATCAGCACGGCCGCGAGCTTCAACCGCTCGCTGTTCCACCGGATCGGGGACGCCGTCGCGACCGAGGCGCGCGCCTTCTACAACGCCAAGCACGCGGGCCTGTCGTTCTGGACGCCCAACGTCAACATCCTCCGCGACCCGCGCTGGGGCCGCGGACAGGAGACCCCGGGCGAGGACCCGTTCCTCACCGGCGAGTACGCTGTGGCGATGGTGCGCGGCCTTCAAGGCGAGGCGATGGAGGGAGACACGTCTAGGCTCGAGCCAGAGCCGCCCGGGTTCCTCAAGCTGTCGGCCTGCTGCAAGCACCTGTCGGCGTACTCGCAGGAGGTGCCGCGGCACCGGCACGACGCGATCGTGACGCGCCAGGACCAGGCCGATACGTACCTGCCGGCGTTCGAGGCCTGCGTCACGCGCGGCCGCGTGAGCGGCATCATGTGCAGCTACAACGCCGTGAACGGCGTCCCGTCCTGCGCCGACCGGTCCCTGCTGACGGACCTCGCGCGCGGCCAGTGGAAGTTCGACGGCTACGTCACGTCCGACTGCGGCGCCGTCGCCGACGTGCTCTACGCCCACCACTACACGCAGACGCCCGAGCGCACGTGCGCGACGACGCTGGCCGCCGGCATGGACCTCAACTGCGGCGAGTTCCTACGCGAGCACCTCGCCGGCGCTCTGGAGCAGGGCGTCGTCAGCAAGCGCGCCGTGTACGCGGCCGTGGGCCGCCTTTTCCGCGTCCAAATGCGTCTGGGCATGTTCGAGAAGGGCGGACAGCCCTTCCGAGACATCACGCCCGACCGAATCGACTCGCCGGCGCACAGGCAGCTCGCGCTGGAGGCCGCGCGGCAGGGCATCGTGCTGCTGAAGAACGACGAGAGCGCGCTGCCGTTGAACGCCAGCGTGTTCGCCGCGGGATCCGGCGCGTCGCTCGCTCTGATTGGGCCGCACTTCAACGCGAGCGAAGCGCTCCTCGGTGACTACTTTGGGCCCCCGTCGAGCATCTCCACGCCGCTCCACGCCATCGCCAAGGCCGCTGCGAACGTGACGTACGCGCTCGGGTGCCACGTCGCGGGCGACGCCCTGCCGGACTTTGACGAAGCCGTCGCGCTCACCTCGGCCGCCCACCGTGTCGTCGCCTTCGTCGGACTGGACCTTGGCCAGGAGCATGAAGGGATCGACCGCACGCACCTCAAGCTGCCTGGGTTCCAACACGCGCTGCTGGAGCGGCTCATGAGTGCGGCGAGGCGTCCGATCGTGATCGTCGTTCTTACCGGCGGCGCGGTCGACTTGTCGGCGTACAAGGACCACCCGAAGGTGGGCGCGATCGTTCTCGGCGGGTATCTCGGCCAGTCGGGCGGCCAGGCCATCTCGGACGTGCTCTTTGGGGTGCACAACCCCTCGGGGCGGCTCCCGCAGACGCTGTACGCCGAGGAGTTTGCGCGGAGCGTGTCCATCTACGACATGAACATGCGGCCGACCGTCGCGACAGGGAACCCAGGCCGGACGTACCGGTTCTTTACGGGCGCGCCAGTCTACGAGTTCGGCCATGGGCTGTCCTACAGCACCTTCACCGAGACGTGGGGGGCTCCGCCGGCTCGGAGCGTGCTCCAAGCGCTTCCAACGTGGCGGGAGCGCCTCCAGGACCACCAAACGTGCGCTGTCGAGCTCAACGTTAGCGTCACGAACGAGGGCGGGCGAGAGGGGCAGCACTCGGTCCTGTGCTTCGCCGAGCCGCCTAGAGCCGGCACGGGCGGGAGGCCGCTCAAGTCGCTGGTCGCGTTCCAGCTCACTCCGTTGCTGGCCGTCAAGCAGCAGTCGGCGCTAAAGCTGTGCCTCCCGCCCAAGGCGTTCGCTCTGGCGGGCGCGGACGGCGAGTGGGCGGTCGTGCAGGGCACGTGGGTGCTGCACGTCGGGGACTTGCGCCACGAGGTCCAAGTCCGCGCAGACTCTGGCGCGGTCTGGGCGGCCACTGCCATCGAGTAGCGCTCATTGCGGACCGGCCAACAGCGCCAACGGGTGCTCAAGAACCAGGTCGAGGGGCGCGGATGCCGGCCTCAATGCGGCTGGACTGCGTACGAAGTGCGTGTGTGAGTTCACTTTGAATGAGCCGCCATCTTGGCAGACTAATCAATGCCTCCACAATGGCCATAGCATGAACCCCGCGACTGAAGGAGTCGTCTGCTCGACCTGCGCGTCGTTGGTTTCATATACAGGGAGACGCGCCACGAAAAGTCGCGGCGCTCCGTGCGTCTGCGGCTGCCTCCTCCTGTCCCTCGCCGTTGGTAGCTTTGCTCGCGCGGTCGAACAGGAGCGTTCCTTGGGGCGGGCGAGGCAAGCGCCAAGGCGTCTAGAGCGACGCTCTCGAGCGCCTCTTTCCACCGACTCCCTCTACAGAAAGCGAGCGAGCCAACGAGCGGCCATGCCCGGCTACGGCGGCTACGCGCCGGCCAAGCAGTCGCTCCTGGTGGACGAGGACGAGGACGACGACTTGTACGAGGGCTTCAACTTCAGCATCGACCTCGCGCCGCCGCAGACGGCCTCGATCGCGTCCTCCTACGGCGCCGGCGCCTCTCGCGGCGGGTACAGCGGCCAGGTCCCCGGCTCGGCCTTCCGGTGCGTCCGCGAGCCCCGCGTAGCGTCTGTCGCAGCAAGTAGAGCCCGTCTAGCCCCCAACTGACCGTCCTTGTGTGGCGTGGTGTCTATCCACCGACTGGGCGCTAGCGCTCCTCCGTCTCAGATGGGTCGCCCGGCCCTCGCGTCACGCCTCGGGACCGGCCAGCAGCAGTACGCGGGCGACGCGCGGCCCATGACGTCCGTCTCGGGCGCCGGCTTCTCGGTGCGGCCCGTCACGAGGAGCTAGCTCTCCGCCACTGATCCGTTCGGACCCGACGCGCGGGAGAGGTCTAACGCGGCTGCCCTGTGTCTGATGGATCCCGCCCGCCCGGCCAGTCCAACCCGCGCACGGCCAGCGGACAGCGCGTGTTCGACCCGATGGGCGAGGCCAAGCGCGCGGGGGCGGCGCCGCCGCCGCTGATGGAGAAGGCCGACAACTCGCCCAAGGAGGTGGCGCGCGAGCTCGAGCGGTCCGTCAACGCGCTGCTGGAGCAGTCGGCGACCCGCGCGGTTCAAGGGCAGGCCGAGGAGGCGCTGCACCTGGCCAAGGAGGCCGGCCGCAAGGAGCGCGCGCTGTCCAAGCACTGCGAGACGCACGCGCTGGCCGACCTGGTGAACGTGGACCTGACGTACGCGGTGCTCTTCAACCTGGCGCACGTGTACCACCTGAACGGGCTGTGGAAGGAGGCTTTGCAGGCGTACACGCCGCTGGTCAAGAACAAGCAGTACGCGCAGGGCGGGCGGCTGCGCGTCAACATGGGCAACATTTACTTTGAGCAGCAGCAGTTCCCGGCCGCCATCCGCATGTACCGCATGGCGCTGGACCAGATCCCGAGCACGAGCAAGGACGTGCGGCACAAGATCAAGCGCAACATTGGCGCGGCGCAGCTGCGGCTGGGCCACTACCAGGACGCGGCGGCCACGTTCGAGGACATTATGGAGGGCAGCCCGGACTTCCAGGCCGGCTTCAACCTCGTCGTGTGCTACTACGCGATCGGCGAGCACGACAAGATGCGCCGCGGGTTCACGAGCCTCATCACGATCCCCATGGAGGGCCTGTCGGAGGAGGAGATGGAGCAGGAGGAGGCCGCGGCGAGGGAGGGGCTCGCGAGCGGGCTGCTGGCCGGCTACGACGCCAAGCCGTCGACCGACCGCCTCGCGAGCTACGCGGGCGACGGCGAGGCCGACGCGTCCACGGGCGAAGGCGAGGGCGGCGGCGGCGGCGGCGGCGGCTCATTGTCGCTCAAGGGCGACGGGCTCAAGGCCGAGATCCGCGCGCGGCGGCGGAAGGCGACCGAGTACATGCTCGTGGCCGCCAAGCTGTGCGCGCCGGCGCTCGACAAGAAGGACTGGCTCGCGGGCTTCACTTGGGTCATCGACGCGCTCAAACAGGAGGGCCACGAGAACCTGGCGAGCGAGATGGAGATCTGCAAGGCGCACTGGTTCCTGCGGCAGAAGCAGTTCGATGAGGCCATCGAGGTGCTCAAGGCGTTCGAGAAGAAGGACCCGGTGCACCGCGCCATGGCCGCCACCAACCTCAGCTACCTCTACTTTGTCGAGGGTGACGTGACGCAGGCCGACAAGTACGCGACGCTGGCCGTGCGCCACCAGCGGTACAACGCCAAGGCGCTCGTCAACAAGGGCAACTGCCTATACGCGCGCGACGACTGCGAGCGCGCCAAGGAGCTCTTCCTCGAGGCCATCGGCGTCGAGGCCGACTGCATCGAGGCCATCTACAACCTCGGACTCGTCAACATCAAGATGGGCGTGCTGCACGAGGCGCTGCAGGCCTTTGAGAAGCTGCACAGCATCGTGCCGAGCAACGCCGAGGTGCTCTTCCAGATCGCCGGGCTCCACGACATGATGGGCAACTACCGGCAGGCCGCCAAGTGGTTCAGCATCCTCCTCTCGTGCTTCAGCGACGGCCACAAGGGCGGCGCCAAGAGCGTGGCCGACCCGGGCGTGCTCGCGCGCATGGGCCAGCTCTTCTCCAAGGACGACGACGAGACGCAGGCGTTCCACTACCACCTCGAGTCGTACCGCTACCTACCCGTCAACCTGGACGTCATCTCGTGGCTCGGCGTCTGGTACGTCAAGAGCGAGCTCTACGAGAAGGCCATCCAGTTCTTCGAGCGCGCGAGCCAGATCCAGCCCACCGAGGTCAAGTGGCGGCTCATGGTCACGAGCTGCTACCGGCGCATGGGCGCCTACCAGCGCGCCATGGCGCTCTACGAGCAGATCCATCAGGACTACCCGGAGAATCTAGAGTGCCTGCGCTACCTCGTGGCCATCTGCAAGGACCTGGGCCAGCGCTGCGACGGCTTCCAGACCAAGCTGGCCAAGCTAGAGCGCGAGAGCGCCGCGCAGCAGCAAGCGACCAAGATGCAGCAGCAGCAGCAGCAGCAGCAG
>JAADXZ010000605.1:0-17074 GCA_023338055.1 Phytopythium mirpurense | reverse complement strand
TATCCTGTCCGACCGCTCAAGGGTTGATCGGTTGTTGAACCCGCTTGATCCGATGTCATTAATAATTGTTCTTATCTAATTTAGATCAGTTGATTAGGTTATTTCTCGGTCTGTGAAAATGTTGTTTGTCTCGGATTTTCTATTTGTACCACCCTGTGCAAATGGGGAGGATTGTCTGTACATTGCTCATCCCCAGTGGTGCGTTAACGGCCCATCCCCAAAATCGCTGCCACGAACTTCACGCGATCTGAGTTATGAGCCCCCCTCGCAATTTGCGAGTCGCAAAGCAGTGCTGCCAGAGACAACAGCTTTGCCAATGCAGTACACCGCAACGTGCTGTATGACGAGCCTACACGCAGGCTTGGTGGCACTAGCATTAGGCTGGACGGGGTTGGTTTCGTTCCACGGGTACTGTATGTACCGATCGAGCCAAGCATCCAATCGACACCTTGATCATCATCACTAGGGGCTGGAGGCCAAACTGCAACTGACTGCCCGAATGAAGTGACCCTAGTCAGTTGGCAAAGCATGGAAGGCGGCGTCCCACGCTTAGTCAGCTCACAGCTTGCGAACAATCAGTCGCTCACCGCCAACCACGATGTGTCCACAGTGGACGGTACCGTAGAGTGCCAAAGACTCCGTTCGCAATGGATTCGTGCACAAGCATTTCGTCGCTCCTTTCGTTGAAGTGCTCGTATAATCTTACTGTATCTCTGGTTTGACAGCAGAGACTGCAGTTGCGGTGCACCGCCGTTACGCAACTACACTGTAAGAAGCGCGTGCTTGGTGGCCCCCGCTCAGCGCGATCGCTTGCCACTTCACGTGGACGAACGGCTGCCCGCCCAACCAACGTGCATGTACAGTACAGTGCTTACACTCGTACAAGCTTGCAACGCTCCTGCTGCTGTGTCACACAGATTCTCGTCGCTTATGTCGTCCCTGATCGCGAACAAGAGATGGGTGTACCGTAGTAGGGCCTTCACGTGACACGCCCGGAGCTCACCGCCCGTAGCTCACCAGTGGTCGCCTCCCTTCGTCAGTTCCGGATCGGGAAACAAGATGCACCTTCGTCGTACTTAGCCAACTATCCACAGTAAATCGCCAATCAGAACACAAGTCCCTTGCCTCACTTCGGAAGTAGCCGCCTCCACCACACCACCACTCCTCTCGATCCGACCGACGAGCGACGCTCGCCGACGTTCACCGACGTCCGCCAGCGCTTGCCAGCGTTCACCAACCCCTACGATGGCTGCGAGGAAGACGACCAAGACGGCCAAGGTGCAGGACGCCGACCGCGCCACGCTGGAGGCGTTCTACATGCGCGTCATGCACCGCGTGTGCCGCTCATACCGCGAGCGCAGCGGCAACGGCGACGCCGCGGCGCTGCTCGAGCAGGTTCGTCTCCGCGCTTGCGTCGTCTGTGCGTCGGGAACTCGCTGGTATTCTTACACTGCGTTATTGTCGCCTGCAGCAATGGACCGAGCACCTGGCTTGCTATACCGGTGGATTGGGCGACTTCCCGGTCGGCGAGGGCGGGGATCTGGACCTCGTGGACCCGAGCTTCGCCTCGCTGGACCGGGAGCTCGATGCGCTGCTCCCCGACGCGTTCGAGCCCGCTGTCGAAGGGCTAACCGCTCAGATCGGCAGTCCTGGAGTCGGCCAAGGCGCTCCGTTGATTGGAAGTCCTGTGCCGGCCGGCCAGCCGTTCTCCCACATGGTGCGTGGCGCTCGCAGTCTTCCTCGATTCTGCCTGCGGTGAGGTCCTAACCGACGACCTCGCTGTCTATGATATGGCTCGACCAGCGGCATGACTCGCTCGCCACCCCGTCCGTCTTTTCCAAAATGGTGAGTGGAGCTGCCTAGAGACTCGATCAATCCTTCGCGATGCTAACGTTGATGACGTCGTGGTTGGTTGGAAACGTGACAGTTGGGAGCGAAGCGGGCGTTCAGCCAACTCGACGGGCCTGCGGACGACTTGGATGCGGCAAGTGCTGACCTCTTCCCCGACATGGTCAGTCCTTGCGTGCCAACGTTGGGGATAGCCCACGAGTGCCGATTCTAAATTAGACGATGCGTGTGCCCTAGCCAGATCCTCGCCGACGCCGGGTCGTCCAAGCGCCAGTGTCGCTGCCACGTGATGCTACCGTAAGCGACGGCTGGGACAACCAGCAGATTAGCAGCAGCGACTTTGGCGCGAGCTCCAGCGTGACCATGGGGTCTCTGGAGCCCACCAGTGAGCTCCTACCAGTGTCTGCGCTGTCGGTGAACCAGTTCCCGCTTCAGCTGAGCGCGTACTACTCCAAGTTCGGCTACCGAAGCAAGCTCCAGGGCTACGCAGGCGAGGTGCACGCCGCTATTCTGACGATGCCGGTGCCCGTTGACCGGCCAGCGGCGGTTGCGCCGGGGCACTTTTTGTGGCGGCCGTCCAGCGACGCGGCCGACGTGGAAGGCATGGTGGAGGTGGTTTCTCGGGATGATGAGCACCGGAGCGTTCGAGTGAGGACCACGAGCGGGCGCGAGGAAGTCATGCCGATCGAGAGCGCTTTCAGGCTAAAGGAGTGCATCATCCCCAAGGGGACCGTGTGCTTTCAGGAGTAGGCGGTTGCCACGGCGTTTGTGTGTGTATGTGCATGAAGCAGGAGCACTACGTAGGTGTAACCAGGCGAATAATTATTATCTTTCCCAGCACGAGAGGTGTTGTGCTTGAACTATTATAACTGCTCACATTCACCGACGGGTTTACGGTATGAAGATCGAGTCCACCGGACTGGCAGCGGCCACTTGCTCGCACAAGTTGTCACAACAAACGCGGTACAGTACAAATCTTCGAAGAATTAGTCAAGTCGGCGAACGATCTGCCCCTCCTTGACGATTGTGGCCACCACAGCACATGAATGTGTTAGACTTCGAAGTTGCAGCCATGCGACTTTCATACAGTACGACCTTCATCGGCATCATCAAGTTGATGATGACCCGCAAACCGTTCACGAACATCTTGAGCTTTTGTTTTTTAACAACCCACTGTCGTACAGCAGAGACGGTTTGGGTCGCTACAGTACAGTAGAGCAGCGGTCCATCGCCAACCAACAACGCCACTGAAGCCGGACCTCCACGGAGGACTCGGCTACCAGTCTAGCGAGACCACAAAGCGGCTGGAGGTAGGTACTGTGCGCGGAGCCCAGCAGGCTCGTGTCTTTAGGACCTCCGGGCAATGTGAAGCATTTGCTCGCTACTCGAGCAACTTCTCTCCATTCAGTGGACCACGTCCGCAAACATTACAACAGGGCCGCCGACATGGCCAACGAAGCGATGGACGCCAAAGAGTCCCAGCTTCTCCACCGAGGCCACACGACTGCAACGCAGTCATCTCGAGAGCCGCTCACGCTCAAGGCAAACGAAGCTTTCGTCAACAGCGACTGATTCGATGCCACACTGCCAGCCTGATGTCGCTCCCCCAGCCGCACTGTTGGAACAGCATGCACTTCGGAGTGCGTGCACTGGTGTCCGTGCATTGCGTGCTACCGATAGCACGCACACCGAATTCTCCACCAAACAGAAATGCCAGTGGTAGTCGCGTCAACACTGTTGACGCGGCCGGCTCGGTGAAGTTGACTCAGCACCGTCTCAAGATCCAATGATCCAGGCCTCACTACATGTTCGATGCAACACTTACGTCACCATCCCAGCAATCGCAATCGAGCGGCCTGATCATACATCGCACTTCCATCTGCGCCCGACACACAGTCTGAGCGCTTACGCGAGCCCGAGCGTGCGCAGCTGCTTGGCGATCTGCGTCAGGATGACTGCGAGGCGGCTGCCACCCGTGGCAATCCGCACCTTGGACACCTTCGCCGCCATCTCCAGGTACTCCTCCGACGGGCACGCGACGTAGCCCGAGCTCACCGTCAGGTCCAGGTTCGCGTACACCACCGGATACGTGTACGAGTACGTGTCCAGAACGACTTCGCGGAGGATCGAGTCGGTAACCATCTCGGTCACGAACTTGGGGTACGTGAGGTTCTCGTACTTGGAGAAGTCGAGCGGGTCCTCGATCGACGGCAGCCACGAGACGAGCTCCGTGGCGTTTCTGACGAGGTCGCCACGGAAGGACTCGATGCTCGGAGCCCAGTTGTTCAGGCTGTACTCGCCGCCGGCAGCATCCCAGAGCGCGTGCAGGTTGGAAAAGCCGCACGGCGACGCAAACTTGTACGAGTTGCCGCCGCCATCGCCCTCCGGGAAGTCGGCGCTGACGCCCGCGACCGTGTGGAGGGGCTGGTGCAGGTCGCCGAAGATGTGGATTAAGTTGCGCAGCATGAGGTTGGCGGCCCAGTTTGACTTGGTCGTCTTGAACGACTTCATAGTGCCCTCGATGACCGCGATGGCGTCGCCGCCCAGCGACTCGTCGAAAAGCGCCAGGCTAGCTCCGTCCGCCCCGTCGCCCGTGACGTTGATCGGCAGGTCGACGTAGTGCCAGTCGTTCATGGCCGTGAAGGACGGGGACAGCGGAGACATGCAGTACGAGCTCACTGACGTGCACTTGACGAGGTCCGACCAGATCGCAGCCGTGGTGATCTCGGCCGTGTTGGGGAAGTCGTCCTCCCACTTGGACAGCACTTGCTGGATCGTCTCGACATCCGTCTCGTTCATGAGCAGCGTGGCGACTTGGCCCACCATCAAGTGGCCGTTGTCCCACCAGGCGGACGCGCCGGGGAGTGTGGCAGCGGTGGCCATCAGGGCCGCGGACGTTGCAGCAAAGACCTTCATCGTGGAGCTGGTCTGGCCGCTGCGTGGCGAGATGAAGAATGAGCTACCGAGGTTCAGCGAGAGAGTAAAGCGAGGCCGAGAAGAAAGTCGAGCCGTCATCTATGGGCTGGGGCCCCAGAACGGACCCCAGTGGAGCTGAGACGGCTGTTCAGTGAACAGTGTTCACTCGAATCTGTAAAGTACGAGCAGCAAGTTCACTCAGATCAGCGAACTGCACGACTGGACGAGCTCACCAAGTGCGCCTGGTCTTTGTTCCAATAATCAGATTCGACGACCAACTTGAGTGTTTGCATACCAGCTAGCCCAACGATTGGCGCTCAGTGCGTTGCATGTCGGTATCACTGAAACTGCTCGGCAGTCACGCGTGAGTCATTAGGAGAGACGCACGTACGAACATACTTGTATCGCTGGACTAGGGACTCCCACGGTTGAGGGTTGAGGCTCTGACAGCAAGACGTGCCGAACGGATTCAACCTGAATGCGTTGGACGGTCTCGCCAGCATTCACTACCCTGGTAACGCCCGATCAGGGAAGCGACGGCGCCGGCGTCACTGACACCGCCATTCAGGTAAGGAGCGGCTCAGCCAACCAGCCACAGTGATACCAACAGGACCTCTCTCCTTGATTGTGTGTGTCAGTCACGACACGTCTGCCATTGCCCAGTGGCTGCAAACCGAGTTGAACAGTCTAGATTCCCGGTCACGCCCTCCTTCGTCTACGGTAGAATGGCGTTCACTTCTTGCTCTTTCTCCCGGGCATGGTCTTCATGCGGATCGTTTGGAGCTTCGGGTTGATCTGCAGCGCGCCGACGGATTGCGCGGCCTTCTTCTGCAGGTCCGAGATGGACATGGGGCGATCGTCCTCGTCCTCGTCGCTGACCGATGGGCCACAATCGTCCTCGTCGATTGTGGCTCCCCCCGTCACAGGAGCCGAGCTCAACAAGGACTTCACCTGGTTCGACTCTGGCCCGGCACAAGAGCTCGAAGGTCCCCCGTTGGCCGCGCTCGACATAGCAGCGGCGGAGAACTCAGGTAGGACCGATCGTGCCGCCGTAATAGACCGCATCGGGTCGCTGGGCTCCAAGTTAGCTCCCAGCGTGGCTCGTCCCACCTCGGAGGGGTTCTTGTGCTGCAGCCGGCGCGAGAACTGCTCGATGATCTCATTGCTGCGCTGCTCAATGATCTGTACCGCCGCGTTCGCATCAATAGGCGGGGACATCAGTATCGGCAGGCTCTACGACTTGAATAAATCAAAACCCCACCGCCAAGAACTGCAGGATGTTGCCTTCGGTGATGCCGTGGGCAGCAAGCAAGTCGTTCATCGAATTGATGCGTGCCTGGAGGAGCAGCACCAAAGTCACATGAGCAGGCTTTCGGGAGTAAAGTGAGGCAAACAACCGCTGCGTGTACCATCATTGCCATCTGATCGTCCGACTGCTTTCGCCCCCGGCTGGACGAGGCGTCCACGCTGTTGCTCGCGTTATTGGCAACGACGGGCTTCAAACATCACACGGCGTTGGTCAGGTAATACGATCTACCTAAAAGTAGCTGGCATTGCCGCGCATGTGCACTGATACCGTACTGGCATGACGTCGTTGCAGCCAAGCGAGTTGTAGAGCCTATCGACCGCCCTTGCGATTGGCTGGAACTCTCGCGAAGCCGCTGCTCGGAGGCGCTCCAGCTCCGAGTTTTCCTTGAGGATCCTGCGGACACAGCGACACAGTCTTTGATCACTAATAGGGGGCGTCAATGCAGGCAACACAGGTCGTACTTCTGTCGGGTCTCGACCAGGCCGTCAATCATACGCTTGCGCCCGTTGTTGCTGCTGTCCTTGATATCTCGCGAAATTCTAAGTCACGAGAGCTTTAGTACGATTGGATACAGGACACGCTCTTGCAACCGGAGTACTCACTGCTGAATCTCTTGCTCCAGTTGGCGCTTTTCTTCTTCGAGCTGCTCGGCCTCGTTGTTGATGCTTTGGACGTATCGGAACATGGCGAAGTTCTCCTCCTCCTTCTTGTGGTAAGCGGAGACCAAGTGACGATAGTCGCTCACTTCCATCTGCTCTTGCAGCGCCGCGAACGTGGTCTCGAACTCTTGCAGTCGCTCATTGATCGATGCAATCTTTTGCGCGTCCTCTTGTAGCTGATGGGGTGCGAAGGTAGTTGCGGAACCCAGCGCAACGCTAGTGTCAGAGACAGCTGATAGTCGTATCAAGCGGATAGGATAACACCGCACCGTGAGGTCCAGCTGTTGAAGACTCTTTTTGAGCTGCTGCTCCTCGTCGAACTTCATGTTGCCTCGCACAAAGTCGTCCGACAAGTCGAGCGGGTCCTGCTCGAGGATCTGCTTCCGGTACGCTTCTGCGTTCTCCTTTTCGCGCCTAATGATGGCCGCTAGACTGCCGTACACCTCATCGAAGGCGTCTTGCTCCTCCATATTGTCAGCTGTCAGCGAGGTGGCCTGGGCGACAATCTGGGCGCGACGCAAAGCACGAATTAGTCTCCGCTTGGAACGCACCCAGATTATTCTGCAAACCCACCCGGTCGCGCTCGGCAACGATATGCGTCGACTGCCGAAACGCCTCCTGCATCTGCTTCTGGATCTCGCGGAGCTTCCGCTGGTTCTTTTCAAAGATGGTCTGGCTGGTCACGCGCGTGGCGCGCAGCTCGTCCACCCGCTGGCGCAGCGTGGCGTTTAGCGCGGCCATCTTGCTCTCCCTCGTCTTACACGCGGACAGCCTGTTCTCGAGCTTCATGAGCTCCCGCTGCTCGTCCGCCATCCTCGCGCGGACCGCGTTTGCCCCGCCGCCGCGCTGGTCGCCCTCCCCGCGCTTCTGCCGCAGCTCTCGAAGTTCGTCGTGCACCTTTTTCCACTGGTCATCGAGCTGGCGGAGGCGGTGCTTCTGCTCCACCAGCAGACGCGCGTACTTGTCGCCCTGCACCTGCAGGTTGAACAGCAGCTCGCTCTGCGCCCGCGCGTTCGCCTTCGCCATGGAGCCGTCGGCTTGATGATGGGAGCGGCACCAACGCTTTGACTCCTTCACCTGGCCGGCCGAGGGCTTGGGGGTCGGCACGTCGACGCACTCGGCGCACTGAAGATAGCAGCGCTATTTTCGAGGCTGGGACGGTGGCTACTACATTTAGACGCTCGCACGGTGCCATTGGGAGTCTGCCTAGACCCAGCGGCCGTGTGCAAATCGCTCGAGAGGTGGCGTGATTGCGACCAGCGAAAGGTGCTGGGTAGCGATCCGAGTGCGCTCATGTGAGGTGAGGTGTTTGCGGTTGACAGCACTCTACTCACACTCATCTCCGAGACAAGAAAGTCGACAAGCGGCTTGGTCACGATCGCACGTATCAACAAGAGAAGCGTCTCGAGAAGAAGATGAAGAAGATGAGGAGAGGGCTGCGAGGCACAGCAGTCCAACATCGGAGGAGCAAGTCCTACGCGGAGGCGGGGCTTCTCAGGAAGAAGTTCGCTGGCTCCAACTCCGCGCTTGCCAATTCCATCGCTGCGCTTGCTAACGTCGCGTCGTTGGAGCGGAACCAAGTGCGATGGAGCTGCTCGTGCTCTCATCGGATCCCGCGGGCGTAGGGAGCGTCGGGCTTGCAGCGCGGTCTGTCATTGCTGCACTCGCCTTAGAAGTCATGGCGGGCCGCCATTTCCCTTTATCCGCGAGAGTCAGCTCCGCGCTGGCTGGACCCGGCTGCTCGTGGTCGAGGCAGATCCGGCGGCCGTCACGGCGCTGGGAATCACCAGGCGAACGCCATAATGGCTCGCCAGGTCGTGGAGAGGGAGCACATCCTCCAAGCCGTCTTCCCTGGCGTTTTCTATAGCATCACGGGATCTGCGGCAGCTCCGACCACCGAGTTCGCCGTCCCTTCAGTAATAGCCATACTTCCGCAGCCGAAGGGGCGCGTACTTTCGTTTTTCATCCCCCAGTCTGCCTGATGGCGGCGAGCGGCGGCCTCCGCATCCGGCTGCTCGAGCCGTCGGTGGGCGTGGTCACGGGAGGATCGAGGCTGCTCATCCATGGCCGTGGCTTCCGCCCGCCGCCGCACTCGCTGCTCGTGCGGTTCCGCCCCTTGGACGCCACCGACGCAATCGTCAAGATCGACGTGAGCGGCAGGTACCTGCTCGAGTCGCAGCTCGAGGTCGTCGCTCCATCGTTCGAGAACGAGGTCAAGCAGATCGTCGCGAGTCGAACCAACCTGGCCCAGTCGTCGGCGACGATCACGTCGGCGCCACAGATTGTCCGGGTGGCTGTGGAGGTGATCCTCGACGCGACGCACACGTCCAACGCCCTGGACTACTGCGTGCATCAAGGCCTGGCCATCCGCAAAGTCTCACCTCCTCACGTGTTGATGGCACCTCCAACGACCGCCACACTGATGCTGAACATCCTCAAACTGCCCAGTCGCCTCGCGGCTTCGACCGGGGCACGAGAGCAGCCGCTGGCAGAGATCACGTCGCTGCCCGTGTTCGTTCGCGTCAAGCACAAAGCCGAAAGGACGGGCGTCGTAACCGAGCAAACGCGGCCGGGGCGGTGGCGCGTCTCTCCCCAGGGAGTGTTCGAAGTCGAGTTTGACGCCGTGATGCTGGGATTCGGCGCGGCTTCGGTCGAGGTGACGCTCAACCGCGTCCAGTTCTTCCGGGGAGTTGACAAGCTGCCCGAGTCGCTCGGGTATCAAGTTCATCGCGACGCGTTGCTGGAAAGCGTAGACCCTTGTACGGTCAACGTAACCAGCGGTCACGCGACGGATCTTCGCATCTTCGGAACTGGATTTGTCGATACGGGTGATTTGGTCGTGGCTCTAACACAGCGAGAGCTTCCGACGAGTGCTACAGGCAGCTCTGCGACAGGGAACGTGTCCAGTACTGAGCCCGTCGTGAAAGTTGCGCAGCTGAATGCAACGTTTGTGAGCTCCAGAGAGATTTACTGCAGCGTGCATGCCAACATGCCGTTCGGACTAACAACGCTTCGCGTCTCGCCAAATGGTGGGAAGCAGTTCGGCAACACAAGCGTCGTTGCATTGCTTTATCGGCATCGGCCACTGGAAGGGATCATGCCAGCGAATGGAAGTCTGACAGGCAACACAGTGGTGCACATCTGCCACCACAGTCTCCCTCTCGAAGGGGTCGACGCTATGGCACAAGTCCAGAACTTGATACCTCCGCGGCGAGTACGTGTCCGGTTCCAGGCGCTCCACGACGACGGATCGCCCATCGACGGGCTCTGCAAAATTGTCCATGCCGAAAACTTCGTTCGCCAGGAAGGACGTGACCCCAGCGCATTGGATCGCAGCGCCATTGTGTGCCGGACGCCACCGTTCCTTGACGAGTTGAAGGCGCTTCAGACCGACGGAAGAGCGGTTCGTTTCGACCATGATGGAGATGTTCCACTGCGGGTCAAACACTTCAGCGTGTCGATCGCACTCGGCTCTGACGCATTCACTGGAGCGCTGTCTTTCGCGTATTTCTTTCCGCCAACCATCCGATTGATCACTGGGCATCATGGCCCAGCAACTGGAGGCACGGCAGTCGTCATTCGAATGAAGTACAAGGTCCCAAGCCGACTCCCGCTGCTCGTACGATTTCTATCATTGCGCAGCAACAAATCCCAAGTCGTCTCCGGCAAGCGCTTTGCAGAGCACATCCAACAAGTTGAGCTCTCTAGTCCTCGGCCCTTTAATCCCGAAGAAATTTCGGCTGATATTGTGAGGAGCGACGACGATCCTGACTGCTTGATTTGCTGTCATACACCTGCCTGGACGATGGCCGACGATCTTCCGCATTTGACCAAAATTCAAGTCTCATATGATGGTGGGGTTGAGTTCTTTCCGCTGGACGACCCAAGGCCCCCGTTGATGTCGCCTCGCACAGCCAAGAAGGCGAGTACCCCAGCAGCCGCGCAAGCGATCTCTCGCGATTGGTCATACCTGTACTTCTTGTTCTACAAAACGCCATCATTCAATGCCGTGCTCCCAATGTCGGCGGACATTCAAGGCGGCAGCTCAATTCGGATCATGGGAGATCATATCATTGACCATGGCGGCCAGGTCACCGTGGTGTTCCATTCGCCTCGAATGAGCCGAAAAGTTCTCGGCTTCGTCGAAAAGGGTGAAGTACGATGCTGCGCCCCGCCGTTCGACGTGGGCACAGTCGCCGTATATGTCTCGTTCAACTCGGAGCAGTACGTCAAGTGCTGCTTCAAAGATCCGGAGTCAAACCGAGGGATTGATTTTGTGTTCTACAGCTCGCCGTCGATTCAGTCGATCAGCCCGTTGTGTGCGAACATTTCTAAACCGAGTGTGATTCGCATTTCCGGCATCAACCTCATCGAGACTGGCCGCATCAAAGTTCGCATTGGCTTTACCACTCATCACGGGAAGTTTGTGCACAAGGATGTGCCTGGCAAAGCCAATGATGGTATCATTACGACAACGTCACCTACTTTTCCCAGCGAGTTTGCAAACACAAGTGCGATTGTTGATGTGGCCCTAAACGGTAACGACTTCACGGGGACAACAGTGGCGCTGCACTACTTTTCGTCGTACCAGGTCCAGGGCGTTGAACCGCGGATCGGAGCGGCCGAAATTCCCATTCCTGTCTCGCTTCAGATTGCTCCGTTCATTGTCACCGACCGTGTCATCATCAACCTTCGATTAAAACTGCGAAACTCCGCGAACGAAGCTTCAGTGGGGCCGACGGAAGTCACGAAATGGACATCGGACCGCGTGGCATTTACTCTGCCCGCACTTGTCACGTATGCTGAAACCGTGGATGCTTTGCTGAACATCTTCGTCGACGTGTCGTTCGATGGCGTCAGCTTCCACTCAGTCGGCGACCTCCTCACTCACTACAGAGTTTACAACATGCCGCACTTGACATCAATGTCGCCACTATATGGCCTCTTCGATCGCGAGACTGAAATTATCGCTCGTGGTACATGCCTGCAGCTGGGAGATACAGTCAAGATATCTTTATTCTTGCAGAACTCGCTGAGTGCGTCAACGACCTTCCACTCGACATGGCGGAGCAAAACGCCGGTGGCAGTGATCGTTGGAGAGGTTAACGTGAAGCGGCAAACGCTCACGTGGAGATGTCCTCGTCTTGAGCACGTTCGCTCGTCCACTTGGTCCGGGTTTCGCGCCACGGACCGAATGATTCTTGACGAATGTCTGACTATGCAAGTCAGCGTCGTGGACGGCCAAACGATGGTGTTGCCGTTCATGTTCCGGTACTATCGAACGCCAACGCTCGTGGCAATAGATCCAGGTGTCGGATACACTTGCAGCGGCTCAGTGGTTTCGTTTGAATTCAAGGAGCTAATCGAGACACCAACGGTCGATTTCAGGTTCGGTAAAAGTGATCCATCAGGCGGGCGACTTCGAGACGGACACTTTGTCGAGTGCTTTTCTCCTGAGTTGGAGAAGGGGATTCACGAAATTTCGGTCTCATTCAACGAACAGCACTATGATATGCTGCGCTTGAGGGCTGATACATCCGAATCAAGTCGAGACCAAGATGACCAGGATGAAGTCGACGCTGACACCGATACACACTCGGACGAGGCAGCGGGTGCCAACGGTTGGACAAACAGTCGTATTAATCCAATGCCAGGTGTTGCCACATTTGAAGCGTTCCCGCTACCAGTTTTTATGGTCCCGAGAAATACCGAGCGTGTGTGCGGCTTTGGCCCGATCGGTGGCGGTACGATACTGCTGATTAAGGGCCTGGGATTCGTCCAGGGAACGCGGATCTACGTCCGCTTCTGTTCGCCTTATCGTGACGGCTTGGGCGAGGGCACATCCGACGTGGTCGTCAAGGCAGGGGTTGTTGATGCTCAAACAATCCAGTGTGTTGCACCGCCGTCACTGCGAACAGGTCGTGTCGAACTTCACGTTTCATACAATCTCCAGCAGTTCATTGACTCGACTTGCTACTTTGAGTACCATCGACCGACGGCATTTGAGGGACGAGGAACGCTTTGTGGACCAGTATCCGGGAAGACTCCAGTGAGTCTGGTGGTGCAGAGTGATGATGGATTACCGGCCAACAAGGCGTTGATTGAGTGTTCCATTCGATTCACAGGTGCCAACGGAGCGCACTTTATAGACGTACCTGCATCGTTCGACTCAGAGTCACTAGCGATCTCCTGTGTAGCGCCGGCCTGGCCTGCGAACGAACTCGTGGACCTGTGGGTTACACTAGCGTGCGGGCCTTTCCAGACGTTCATGGACTCTCGAGTGCAGTTTCTGTTTTACGATCCGCCCGAGGGAGTGATTCGAATCGAACCGTGTGCGGGTCCGATATCAGGAGGCACGAACGTACTTGCTTGGTGCGGCAAGCTTGTCGATACGGGGGAAATCACGGTGTGTATCACATTGAGTCAGCATGCAAACATCAGTACTGAGCAAGACGACCCGGTGGTAAACAGCGGAGCTGCTGATTTGGCCTCTGCTGGAGAAAGCACATCCATCTTGGTCAAAGGCACCATTATTGGAGATGCGGTGAGCTTCACAACCCCTCCAGTCCAAGACGCATGTGTGGCGTTTCTGAATATATCACTCAACGGCATAAACTACACCGCGATCCAGCAAAGCCAGAGTCTCAAGTACGTTTACTACATGACCCCAGTTGTTCGACGCGTGTATCCGGCTTGGTGTTCGCTTGAAGCACCCAGCGATATACAGATCACTGGAGACAACATTTGTGATTACAGGTGCAAAGTGCTGGTGCGGTTTGTACGCCAGTCGACAAGCGATACGACAGACAACGCCTGCGACGACCCTGGCATAGTCGAGGGTCAACTAATCCACGACCCAACTGGCACTACCACTTCGCTTCAGATTCAAACCGTTTTCCCAGCGCTAGGTCCTGGATTTTATGAAGTCGAAATTAGTCTCAACGGCCAGCAGTTCTCGAACTCGCACTACATGAGTGCAAACTACGGCAACTTTAGTGGAGTAGTGTGCACCTCGTTACTCCCGCTTCGAGTATTTGCAGCACCCTTCTTCTTAGCGACATCGACCGGACCAGCTGCTGGCGGCTCGACTGTGGTGCTGTTCCTCGCCAAGAAACTGCTTAAGCTGCTCGCAAAAGAGAGCAAATGCACGGTTCTGTTCACCCCACTCCGACCGTCCGGCGAGACACTTCTCCCGCTGGGGCTAAGTGCGAATGCGCGAAACTCCACGTCTGTTGTAATGGATCCTGTCGTAGTACAAGCTGAAATCGACCATCCGAACAACAAGGTCACATGTCGAGCTCCACTGCTTCGCGTGGCCAGCGTCGCGAATGTGGATATTCTGCTGCCGACAACGTCCGACACCAAGACAAGCGCGTCTCAAATGTTCAACTCAAAAGAGAAGGAGAGGTACTACTCGTACGAGTCCCCAACTATCACCGAGATATTTCCTAGCTGTGGCCCCGTATCTGGAAACACGTGGCTTGTCATCGAAGCGACGAATGTGATCGATACTGGACAAATCTTCGTTCGCTTTCGATCGACGACAAATGAGCGCGAGTGCGCTATTATCCCTGGTGCGTACAGCAGGCGCTTTCCAGATGGATCACTGAGTAGTTCTCCCCTGATTGTGTGCCGAACACCCGAGGTAGAATTCGTCGATAAGGTCATTGTCGACCCGGTCGCCACGGCTTCGAATAGTGGAGCGCCTCCTTTACAGCCAAGTGCACCCTCTGGTGCCGCTGGACCGACTACGCGCCGTTCGAAGGACTTGGCGGTCGGCAAGGCGAGAGCGCAGATGTTCCAAACGATGGCCGAACAAAGCGTGAATGCCCAATTGATGAGCAGCAAGGACGGGGATGCGAAGATGAAGGCTGTGAACACCCTACGACTGACCCGTGCACAGCCGAAATCCGCCACTGCGAGCTCATCTAACGCTGCGTGTGCGATTGACTTGGCGCTTGGAGCTACCGTGCTAGTGGACTTCACACTCAACGCCGGGGAGCAATTCATTGCGCACAGCGTCAAATTTCACTACTATGGAGAGCTTGAGAGTGCTGAGATCAAGTGGTCGCCTCGCCATTTTCCCACCAAATCTCTTAGTCGTGCGTCTGCCCAAGCTAGAATGCTCACGATCCAGCTCCCCAGGGCCTTCCGCCTGAGCGACTTCCCCGACCGGATATGTTTTCGCTTTGATGGCGACCCCCAATTGGTGTTGTCAAAACGCCGAGGCTCGAGTATTATCCTCCACGAAACCAGCGCGACACGTGAGTTGCTCTTGTTGGACGCACCGAGATTGAAAAACCAAGCGACCGCTAGACGAAGAAGCACAATCAGCCGGAACAGCAGCATGTCGGCATCCTCTGCATCTCTACTGTCATTGTCCAGCTCGCCAAACACATTACTGTCGACACCGATGCCTCCAAATCGTCCACGTTCGAAGCAGTCGGACGTGTTTTCATCGGGCCCCTCACGAATAGCAACAGTAAAGTCTCCAGCGCCTTTCATCGCAGGTAAAATGATTAGCGCCAGCGAAATCACGTGCCCAGTCCCGGATTTCTCTATGAATGGCCCGGTCAAGGTGTTTATTTCTCTCAACGCGCAGCAGTTCGTGTGCTTGGGCGAGCTCCACTTCCATAGCCCCATCACTATCGCAGAAGACGAGCAGTTCCGCTTCTGCTCCGGTGTCGGCGGCAACAGCTTCACTGTCCGAAGCTCCGTGTCGAGTGTGCTCCGATTCGTTGCCCCTCACGACGTGACGAACGAAGCTACTCGGAGTAAAGGCAAGTTTGCGCACGTGCACATGAAGCCGAGCAAATGTTTGCAAAGCTGTCGAGAAGAGGTACGAGATCAAATATCTGGAAGCAGTCTCGGACAGTCGGGTAGCACTGGAAGCACCGAAATGCTGGCAGGCGTGCAGTGGCAGAAGCGCATATTCTGTGCCTTCCACGTGGTCTTAATACCACACAACCCAGCCTTGTTGGCCAAAGTTACAGTAAAGGCTTCGCAGCCTGACAGTATGGTGGATATGGGAAGCCAGGTGCCTGATTCCAATGGCTGCTGCGTATTTGAGGTGACAGACTGGGTTGAAGACATGGCTCTTCACGCCCAACTAGTTCCAGACGAAGGTTACTGTCAGTACTCGTGCATTGCTCGCCGCAATAGCGCTCATGAAAGTGAGTGGTCAACTGCATCGTCGCGGATCCCGATCATACTGATGCAGTGCCCTGCTCTCGACCGCGTCGCAGTGGTTTTGTACACTTCAATCGGGCTAGCGTCATCTGAACTGCGCTTGCGCACGAGAGACGGCAGAGCACTAGTCCCGAAAGCAGAGTCAAAAGCGCGCAAGATATCAGGCATTCTCGACGGAACGATCGAGTACGCTGAAATTGCCCCGGAGACCGTGTCGAGTGCAGGCGTGACCGAGTGCGACGTTTGTGCCGTGTACCAAGTAGTCGCAGATGATTCCGATGACGATGAAGGTCGCCCATTTTCAGGATCCGCGTCGGCTTCAGCACTGACACAGATTATTATCAGCGATCGAGACGGCATTAGAGCTGGACTTTTCGGAGAGCCACAATGTGCTGGTGTATGGATAGCTGCTCGCATTCAAATCGTCGACAGCTCTTCGAGCTCGCTCGCAGTAGTTACATGCGACCGCATGCTGACAACAGGGGAAGAAATCGAAGCGCCAGAACTCTCCCCGGCAAATGATATCACCCCTATTGTTTCCTCGCGGCGTGGGTCGGAGCAAGGTGCGGCCGACTTCTCCACCATTCCTGTCAAGATTCACTTCACTCCAGCTGATTCTAGCGTCAACCTGTCTGGTGTTGCTGCCGCAAAGCTTGTTCTGAATGGCAAACTTGACATCTTCGAGTTCTTGACAGCGCCATCGCACAACACTGAACTCAAGATAGAGTGTTCCATGCCACCGCTTCCTTTCAGCGGCCCGACGAACGTCATGGTTGCGTTCGGAGGCGTTATGTTCTCCAATTTCGTATGCATCCATTGCTACGACCCTCGCACGTGGCACGTCGTGGCCATTGAGCCTCCGTGCGGCCTGGTTAATAAAGCAGTCGCAATTCGACTCAAAGGCGAGAACTTTGTTGAGACGAACAAGATATCGGTGCGCTTTGCCGACGAAGGGAGGTATTTGACAGTAGGTGGCGCACTTGCACGGAGCCATTTGCTCATTGTGCGGATCGCTGCCGTAAAAAATGTCCGTGCACTTTTGTCGTCACTTGCTAGCAGCAGCGGACTCGGTGTTCCAGGCTCTCTCAAACGCGACGAGGATAAGGCGGGCGGTGGAGCAGTGGACGTCGGTGTTCACCTCCCTTCGTCCTTT
>JAADXZ010000604.1:0-17134 GCA_023338055.1 Phytopythium mirpurense | reverse complement strand
GCCGGTAGAAGCCGCCGCGGCCCGTCCCGAGCTCCCGCGCCGCCTCGACGAGCGACTGCTGCTCGCGGGGCCGCAGGAAGCCGCGCAGAAGCACCATCCCGGGCAGGAGCTGGACGCTGCTGCCCGTGTTTTGGGGATCCCAGCTTGAAGCGGCGGCCTCGGCATCCGCTAGAGCGTCGGGAGGGGTGGGATCAGTGCCCAGGAAGAGGTCGAGCTCGTGCTCATCGAGCTCGTGCCGAAGCTGCCGCGCGCGGATGCGATCAGCTTTGGACGGGCGCATTTTGGGGAACGGGACCAAAATGAGCATTTGGTATACTTGGCCAGACGACCCCAAAATAGTGAAGAGGGGTACATACACTCCAAAACAGCGTACCCCTTGAACGGGTTACAAACCATGGCTATTTGAAAAGTACTGTAACTGTAATTTTGGATAAATGACGTGCCCCAAAGCGAGCAGCGAGCACATACGAGAAGTGCAGCGGCAAGATGCCGATCATCACGTTCGTCGCGCGCGTCTCCGACGGCATGCTGCTGGTGCGTAAGCCCCCTTCTCTCTATAGATCGTCGAATACACCCTCTTATCCCCCTCAGGAGCATCAGCGGCCGGGAACCGGCAGTTTATGAGCCGCAATCCTCTCTCCATAACCTGAACCCAATGCGATTGTTGCCAACGTGGCAGGTGGCGTCGATGGAGAGCATCGGCGACGCCAGCGGCAGCCTGGACACGTACAAGCAGCAGGTGCTTCTTTTCTCCTGCCTTTATACTCCAGCGCTGTGCTCGTAACCACAGCGCTAGCGCTAGAAGCGAGGCTACAATAGTCCCAGGCCTTGACGCTCACGGAGCCTCATGTCGGTCGCGACTTCGTGAACACTACAGGCCAAGCAGATCATGAAACGCCTCGACCAGCGGTCGCCCACCAAGTGCAGCATCGAGTCGGGCCCGTTTACCTTCCAGTACGCGTCCCCCGCCGCCCATGCTTGGACTCGCGGCGCCTGTACTAACCGCACGTGCGATGATGCGTACTGTCCAGCTACCTGATCATGGAGGGCGTGTGCTACCTGACGCTGTCGGACCGCGGCTTCCCCAAGCGCCTGGCCTTTCTGTACCTGGAGGAGATCCACGCGGGCTTTGTCGAGGAGCTCGAGCGCGACCACGGCACGTACTGGCGAGACGTGGTGACCACGGTCGCGCGGCCCTACGCCTTCATCAAGTTCGGTGCGTCCGTTATATACTTCAAGTAGTCAAGCGAGCGAGCGCGAGGGAGGGAGGAGAAGCTGCCACGGACGTGCATCACCGGCCTACTGACAAGCTGACGGGTCGATCCGTTCGCAGACAAGTTCATCCAGAAGAAGCGCAAGGAGTACACGGACCCCAACTCGTCGCAGAACATGTCGCGCCTGAACAACGACCTCGCGGACGTGCACAACATCATGCGCAAGAACATCCAGGAGGTGCTCAACCGCGGAGAGCGCGTCGAGCGTACGTCCTGACGCGAGGATCCCTTCGTTCGTCACGCAGTGATGGCGTGTGTTACTATGGGCGTGGGGTAGACTGACCAGGGGCTGTGGCGTTTGCGCTTGCCTATTCTATCGGCAGACGTGTCGCGCATCTCCTCCAACCTGGCGGACCGCTCCAAGGACCTCAAGTGGGGCGCCAAGAAGCTGCGGATGCAGGCCATCTACCGCCAGTACGGACCCATCGTGGCCGTCTCGCTGCTCGTGCTCTTCATTATTTACGTCAAGTTCTTCTAGAGCGAGGATCCGTGGGGGTCCGTCCCAGCAAGCGAGCGAGCGAGCGAGCGGGCGCCCTTGGTCAGTGCGCGGATGGAGCTGCTGCTACATGAGAGCGACCTTGCAGCAATCGATAAACTTGGTAACAAGAGTGGCGATAGGTAAGCGAGCCCACGTCTCTAGGCTGAAAGGTCATACGCCGCCCGAAGAGGGAGATAGATCTCCAGCGACGCGTCCTTGTCCTTGGTCAGCGTCTTGTACAGTGAACTAGAGTCGGACGGCAGCGATGGCGTCGTCCAAGGACATTTGGTCCATGCTGTCGGCGGTGGAGGCGGCGTCCAAGGTGCTGACGCCGCGGCGCGAGGAGGACGCGGGCAGGAGCGACGAGAAGGACACGTTCACGCTCATTGTGGGTGAGAAGGGCGCGGGCAAGACGTCCATCACGGCCGCCTTCCGCAACTCGGCCAAGGGTACGTCGTGGCTTCCTATACTCCAATGCCCCACCTCTTGTCGAAGGCTTGTACGCTCTCGTTCACGTTCGCGATGATGCTGACGGCAGCCGAGGAGATCAAGCCGAGCACGGCGCTGGACTATGTGTTTGTGCGGCTCAAGGCCGGGGCGAGAGGCGCGCGGCCGCCCGTGGCGCACATGTGGGAGCTGGCGACCAGCACGTGCGTGGGCGACATGATGCGCGTGCCGCTCTCGCCCGAGCGCGTGCTGCACGGCGCGCTGGTGGTCGTGCTGGACCTGTCGGCGCCCGGGGACGTGGTGCCGTCGCTCGTCAAGTGGCTGGGCGTGCTGGCGCGCGTGGTGGGCGAGATCCTCCAGGCCAAGGAGAAGCACGCGGTGGACAAGTTCGCGGTCGACCGGCTGCGCCAGGAGGCAGTCACGAGCCGGTACGGCGCGGCGCACCCGGACAAGGAGGACGTGGCGCCCATCCCGCTGCCCGTGCTTATTATCGGCAACAAGTACGACGCGTTCCGCGACGAGGACCCGGTGAAGCGCAAGGGCGTGCTGCAGGCCGTGCGCTTCCTCGCGCACCAGTACGGCGCGACCGTGCTCTTCACGAGCACCAAGGACAAGGCGCTGGCGGCGCAGTTCCGCGCCGTCATGAAGAGCTTCGCCTTCCGGTGCATGCCCCGAGGCGCGGCCAAGGAGGTGGACCCGGCCAAGCCGCTGTTCGTGCCCGCGGGCGCCGACCTGTTCGAGGACATTGGCATGCCCAAGTCGGCGGCGGCGCGCAGGCACGACCAGCTCTCGCCCGAGGAGCGCGCGCGGCAGTGGAAGAAGATCGCGAGCGAGTACTTTGCGCCCTCGGGGCTCGTCACGGACGACGGAGACGACAAGAACGGCGGCAAGGGATCCGAGGACGAGCGGCCCGGAGACAGGTTCCCGGAGCCCAGCATCGACCGCGTGCGCCAGCAGAAGAGGTGCGTGGAGGTGGAGCGTGAGACGTGAGACATATGGAGGAGGACGCGGAAGTGCTCAGTGCGTGGGTTCTGCGTCACGGACAGTGAGGAGCTGCGGCGCTACCGCGAGGGCCGCAAGAAGGCCATGGAGCGCAAGACCAAGGCTGCGTGAGGGCTGTGGAGTCCGCCCATAGCGAGCGGGAGGGGCGGCGCTGGATGCAAGCGTCTGAAGCATGCAATGCACGAACTGGAAGATCGGGCAAAGTGTAGCCATGACGCTTTTTCTTCCAATGAAATTGGATTATTTCAATTTTCACCCAGTATAAACGCTCTAATCTCTATATCCCCTCATCATTGGCTATAAATCCTGCTCATAGCTCCTCGAAGGGGGAAGATACCAGCGGGCCAAAGGCAGAACGCAGGAAGCGCCGAGCGCGAACAAGAAGGACCCGCCGGGACTCGTACACGCAGAGAAAGAAGCATGGAGTCGGTGTTCGGGATCGTGGGCAAGGACTTTGTGCTGCTGGCCGCGGACTGCAAGGTCGTGCGCAGCATCCTCGTGTACAAGGACGACGAGGACAAGGTGCGTCTCTCTCTCTCTCTCTCTTGTCGTTGTATGTATGTCTCTGAGGAAGGAATGAGGCGGTGATTGACCACGACACTACGTCCGTCGTGAATGGTTGACACCTACTGCGCACACTACAGGCGGTGGTACTGGACGACCACAAGGTGATGGTGGCGACGGGTCCGCAGAGCGACCGCGTCGGCTTCGGCGAGTACGTGCAGAAGAACATGAAGCTGTACGAGCTGCGCAACGGCGTGACGCTGGACGGACCCGCGACGGCCAGCTACGTGCGCGGCGAGCTCGCGCGCTTCCTGCGCAAGTCCCCGTACCAAGTGAACCTGCTGATCGGCGCCGTGGACGCGCCGCCCGCCGGGCCCGAGGCCGAGACGCAGCCGCCCGTGCCCAGCCTGCACTGGATCGACTACCTGGGCGCCATGGCCAAGGTCAACTTTGGCGTGCACGGCTACGGCGCGCACTTTTGCCTGTCCATCTTTGACCGCGAGTGGAAGCCCGACATGACGCTCGAGGAGGCCACCAAGGTGCTCCAGATGTGCCGCGCCGAGCTCGACATGCGCTTCCTCGTGCGTAACGGCGAGTGGACCTACAAGGTCATTGACGCCGCCGGCATCCGCGACCTCCAGGTCGAGTAATGGCGGCAGCATTTGACGAGGGGTGGGCATGCAGCGACGGTCGCTAGACGCTCTCTCTCTACAGTATTGGTCGCGATAACGTATGGCCGCACCACTCTCGCATCGACTGTCTCCCAATCACTCGCAGTGCGTGTTGCTAGTCATGCTTGCCACGCTTCACTTTGTATCACTCCTTTGCATGCAAAACGTACAATGCACCGGTGGTCGGTGCGACCACCGCCACCACCACCACCAACAACAACAACCCTGCTCGTATTGGAACCCTCACGCGGCCGCAGGCACCGACTCGACGGCGAGCATGAAGGGGTCGCGCATGGGCAGCGAGATGGAGCGCTGGTACGTCACGACGAGGCCCGGCTGCGGCGCGAAGTGGAAGCGCGAGACGGTCGTGGCGATGAGCAGCTTGAGCTCGAGCATGGCCAGCGCCTTGCCCACGCACATGCGCGGGCCGGCGAGGAAGGCGTTGAACTTGAAGGGCGACACGGCCACGAGCTGGCCGCGCTCGTCCAGCCAGCGCGAGGGCCTGAACTGGCGCGCGTCCTCGCCCCAGAGCGCCGGCAGGCGGCCCATGGCGTACGAGGGCCAGGCCACGCTGACGCCCTTGGCGATGAAGGTGCCGTCCGAGAGCACCGTGTCGCGGTTGGCCACGCGCGCGTTGAGCGCCGCCGCCGGGTACAGGCGCAGCGTCTCGCGGATGCACGCCTCGAGCAGCGCCAGCTCCTGCACGTCCTCCGAGCCGGGCACCCAGTCCGGGTCGGCCGCGAGCTTGGGCAGCGCGGCCAGCAGCTCGGCGCGCAGCTCGCGCTCCACGTCCGGGCACGAGCTGAGCGCGTGGATGAACCAGCAGAAGGTCTGGGACGTCGTGTCGCGGCCCGCGACCAGCGCGCTGATGGAGAGCGCGCGCAGCAGCCCCGTGTCCAGCGGCGTGTCCTCTTGCTCGCCGTCGCCCTCCAGCTCGGTCTCCGGCTCTTCCGAGCGCGCGGCGGCCTGCGGGCGCTCGCGCTGCTGGCGCCGGCGCTCGTTGCCGCTCGTGATGGCGTCGATGGCCATGCTGACGATATCCAGGCGCTCGTGCGTCGCGCCGAGCGCGCGCTCCTGCTCGTGGCGCGCCATGGAGCGCGCGATGAGCTCGAGCGCCTGGCCGTCGACAACGCGGATGCAGCGCTGCAGCTCGCCCTCGAGCCCGAGCCCGAGCCAGCGCTTGAGCTTCCACAGCGGCGTCGGCTGCGTGAAGCGCGTGGTCGAGATGTACTGCGCGCGGTCGAAGGCGCGCTCGAACGCGGACGCCTCGCCGGCCGCCAGCGCGCCCAGCTGCAGCCCAAAGCCTACTTCGGCGAACACCTCCATAGTGAAGCGCGAGAGCAGCGTGCTGAGGTCAAAGTAGCCATCGTCGGCCCCATGGGTACGGTGGGTACGGTGGGTACGGTGGGTACGCGCATGCGCGCGCAGGATGGCGAGCAGCACGCGCGCGTTCTTCTGGATGATGCGCGTGATGGACTCCCGCAGCGCGCGCGCCGAGAAGAGCCGCGCGAGGATCTTGCGCTGCAGGCGCCACTTGTCGCCGTCCACGAGCGTGAGCGAGTCGCCGAGCAGGTCGCCGAGGCGCATGTGGATGCCGTCGCCCTTACCGAACACGTCGAACTGCGTCTTGACCACGTCCTCGAAGGCCTCGGGCGTCGACACGACCACGAGGTCGGGCCGCCCGGGCGCGCGAATCACGAAGGGCGACGGGTGGAAGCGGCGCACGTTGGCGTACACGTAGTCGTGCAGCTCGTCGTTGTGCCGCAGCAGGTCCACGAGGTTGCCCAGCAGCGGCAGCGTCGTCGGCGGCACGGGCAGCGGCGGCTTGCCGCGGCCGTCCTCCTTGGCGCTCGGCGCGCGCGAGAGGCGCAGGACAAGGAGCGCGGCGGTGGCGGCGCCGACGGCCGCGCCGGCGGCCAGCGCGAGCTCGGAGGGCGTCGGCGGCGCCTCGCGCTGCAAGAGGAAGGCGAGCATCCCAACGGAAGGGATGGAGGCGAGGGATGGAGGCTTGCTCGGTGGGTAGGCGGCTTCAGGAGGCTGGAGAGGCCGCGATGGAGAGAAGAAGCGCGAGTGGACGTGAGAGTGGGGCGGGCATCCGGTTCCGCCGGGCCGCGGCTTCCGTCAGGAGGGAAGGAAGGGAGGTATGGAGGGAAACGTTCGCGCCGCCATGATATTGATACACTCGCGGGCGGATTGCCGGAAGGTCTCACCTACGGTACAGACCGCAGACTATACAAATCACAAGATGAATGCGAATGGTCCCACTATTGTCTTCATTCGATGGAAAGAGTCGCATACGACGTCGCTCATGGCAATGTTAGCTCGTGTTGAGACGTTTTCGTCCGGTCACAGAGGATAAAGTACCGTAACAAAAGTCGCTCAGCACCACGCTCAATGAATGGAGTGGGAATGGAAATGGACAAGCAGTGGCGATACATAGCAGCATGTAATACAAGCAAGCCGACAGTCAGACAGCTCTACGATGCCGTACCCTGGGCGCTCTTGTTCCTCCGTCTACAGCGCACGGCGCCTGCTGCCCGGCAGCTCGCTCACTTGCGGCGCTTGTAGCGCGTCTTGGACTTGAAGCCGCCGATGCTCTTCTTGTGCTTCTTGAGGTCCGTGATCTTCTCCTTGAACTCGAACGGGTTGCTCGCCTCGCGCGTGCGGCTCTTGGGCTTCTTGGGCTCTCCAGCGCCCGCTGCGCCTTCGCTCAGGTCCACGTCGAACGCGCCCGACGGCTTGGCGTGCGACGACTGCTTGGCGCGCGCCTTCTCGCGCTCCAGCCGCTTGCGCGCGTGCATCTCCGAGATGGACTCCTCCTCGCGCATTCGCTGCTTGTCCAGCTCGGCCTTCTTGGCGCGCTTGGCCGCGCCCGCCACGTGCATGGACGTAAACACCTTCTGCTTCTTCTTCTTGCCGTCGCCCTGGTCGTCCTCGCTGCCCTCGGCGTCCGCGAGCATGCGCTCCTCGCGCTCGCGCAGCTCGAACAGCCGACGCTTCTTGTGGCTCATGAGCTTGAGCTTCTTGGCGCGCGACATGGCGTTCTCAGGCTCCTCCTTCTCGGCCTCGGGCGCGTTCTGCCGAGCCAGTCGCTCCTCCTCGGCGCGCTCATTCACGCTCTTCTTCTCCTTCTCCGACATGAACCACGTGCGCGCGGGGCGAGACGCGATCTCATCGCGGTGCTTGAGCATGTTCGACGCGCGGTCCGCCTCGCGCTCGGCTTCACGCATGCGCTTCTCCAGCGTCTCCTCGTGCATGATCTCCTTCACGTCGTCCCGCATGGCCTCGATACGCGCTTTCCACTGCGCAATGACCGGGTCGGGCACGGCGCGCGACTTGACGAACCCTTGGCAATGACGCGTCACCTGCTTCATCACCAGGCGGCGCGACTCGCTCGTGAGCGTCACGGCACGGCCGTTGCGGCCAGCACGCGCCGTACGACCCACGCGATGCACATACGTCGTCAGGTCCTTGGGCATCTCGTAGTTGATGACCGCGTGGACGCCCTTGACGTCGATACCACGCGCGGCGACGTCCGTGCACAGCAAAATGTCGGCCTTGCCGTCGCGGAAGCTCTGCAGCGCCTCGAGACGCTCCTTCTGGCTCAGGTTGCCGTGCAGCTCGGCGGCGTTGATGCCCGCCAGGCCAAACACGATCATCATGCGGTGCGCGTGCGACTTGGTCTCCATGAACACGATCGTGTTCGTGCGGAACGTGCGCGTGCACAAGGCCAATAAGATCGCTTCGCGGTCGTCTTCACGGTTCGGGCGGATGCGCACGAACTCCTGCACCAAATGCTTGGCCATGTCGAAGAGCGGGTCCGTGCTGATGCGCACCGGACGCTTCATCGACAGCTCGATCAGCTGGTCCACCTTGGACGTCAGCGTCGCCGAGAAGAGCATCGTCTGGCGTGCGACGGGGCACATACGCACGAGCTCGTTGACTTCCTCGGTGAAGCCCAGCTCGAGCAAGCGGTCGGCTTCGTCGAGGACGAGGATCTCGAGGTCGTCCATGTGGATGCTCTTCGAGTTGCGGAGGTGGTCAATCATGCGGCCGGGCGTGCAGATTACCACGTCCGGGCGGTTGCGAAGCTCGACTTCCTGTGGCTTAAGCGGGAGACCGCCGACAGCCAGCGCGCTCGTGATGTCCGTGAACCGAGCAAGCTGCTCGAGCATCGACTGGCACTGGGTCGCGAGCTCACGCACTGGGCAGAGGATCATCACGCGGGTAGACTGGACGCGCCGAGAGCGGAACTGCAGACGCTCGAGGATTGGCAGCAAGAAGGCGGCCGTCTTACCACTGCCCGTCTGGGCGCTCGCGCAAATGTCCTTGCCCGTGAGCGCGATCGGGATGGCGCGCTGCTGGATTGGCGTCGGCTTCTCAAAGCCAACCTGCGTGATCGCGCGCATGATGGGGCGCGACAGCTTCAAATCCGCGAACGTCTCAAACTTGGTCTTGGCGAACTCCTGGGCCGCGAACGGGTCGCTCTCAAAGAACTCCTCCGCTTTCTTGCGCTCCATCTCGTTGACCAGCTCCTCACGGGACTTGGCGCCTTCCTTCCCGTCCTTGAGCGCAGACTGCAGTCGCGCTTCTTCCTCCACGACATCTGCTTGGTCCACAATTTCTTCTTCCTGCTCTTCCTCTGCGTCACTTTCATCGTCACTGTCCTCGTCGCTCGCTTCCTTCATCTCAGCGTCGTCATCGCTGCCAGATTCCGACGTCTCCGCTTCATCCTCCTTCTCCTCCTTCTTGGCCTTCGTCGGCGCCTTCTTGGCCTTCTTCTCGCCCTTGGCCTTCTTCTCGGCCGCCTTCTCCTTGCGCCGCTTCTCGATCTTGGAATGGATCGACGTGCGCTTCGTGCCCGTCATCTCGCCCTCCATGCGCTCGATGCGCGAGATTGCCTCTGTAACACAGTAGCGATGCGTCGAATACATTAGCGACGAGAGCGTACTGCAGGGTCATAAACACCATCGTGACGCACTGGTGAAGTCCCAGCTGCCCGAAGAGTTCGAGAGCCCGCCGCTCTCGTCAAACTCGAACTCCTCCGCGATCTCATTGTGCTTCTTGGCTGCGCACTGCTCCGCCTCCTGCTGCTTCTACTCGAGTTTAAACACACGAGAATCGCATCAAGGAAAGTGAGCAAAACTGCGAACTGATCAATGCCACGATTGCATCACCGCGTAGACAGCGCCAAACGCGGGTGTACCTTGCTGATAACAGCGTCCGCCATCTCCGTCGAGTTGTCCTCCTCGTCGGAGCTCTCCTCCACGTTTGAGAGCTAAAGCACCGCATCAGCACAAGCCGCAAGCAGCGGGAAACGGCCGCTATTTCGTCAGTACAGACGCCCCAGCCACGCGCGCAGGCTCATTCGAACCCCAGCGAGAAAGCGCACCTCGTCATCGGACGCAATCGTCATGACCAGGTCCTCATCGACCGCGGGCTTGCGTGCCTTGCCCATGGTGCTTTCCGTCCGCTCCGTCCTTTCCTGGCCGACGTGTGTTGTTCCAGCCACCAACAAAAGTGAAGCGCGGAGTGATGGTCGGCACATCAAGCGACGTGGTGTGGTGCACACTACGAAACGTGGGTGGAATGTAGTAGTCGCATCTTTACAGCCAATCCGGAAAGAGTTTATTCAAATAAAGGCATTCAAGTGGCTAAAATTCATTATTTTGTAATTGAATAGAATTCAAGCTAAACTATCCAATCAAGAGTGAGAACGATAGTCGTAGTTGAACTTTTGGGCGGGCGATAATGCGACGCCGGCTTCTGACTGTTTCCATCAACAGTTTCCGACAGCACCTACCGATATAGCCCCAGTAGCTATCGCGCGTCGGCGCTCATTCTCCCGGTAGAGCGCTCGTCCCGACGTTGCGACTGCACTCACAACCGAGCCATGGCCGGCCGGGATCAGATGCGTACGTGGCGCGCGCATTGACGTCCGGTGTGGGAGCTGCGGCGTTGGTCGCGGCTGGCTGATCCCGATACCGATCGTTTCGCAGACATGCAGCGGGTGGCGGACAACATGAGGAGGCGGCGCGAGGGAGAGGCACAGCAGCAGCTGGAAGCACTCGAGCGTGCGCGCCTCGCGAACCAGATATCTCCCGGTACGTGGCTTGCTCGGCTGATGCATCTCCTGGCTAGCAAGTTCTGACGTACGCTCGCATTGGAACTTGTTTAGACGACTATAACCGGCAGGTGCGCGCCGCTGCGATAGCCGATCGTTGTTGCGAACCACAAGCTAACGAAAGCGCACGCACTTTTGACGCAATCGGACAGCTTCATCTTCTGTCGTTCGCGTTCCTGGCCAACATTGTCGCGGTGCGCGAGCGCAAGAGGCAGATGACGCAGTGCCCGTACGTTAACTACATGCGTGGTGTCCCGTTTGCTACATGCGCTGCAAGGTCCGCAGCTAACTCTTGCTCCATGAACTCGTACGCGCACAGGAGGAGCATGTATTGAGCGCGCGGTACAGCGAATTCCCTCCATCTTCGTCCTCTCATCTCACGCCCGTCGTCATGATGGTCGAGTCGGCCCAATGCCAACGTGAATGACGAGTCTTTTTGTCCAATAAAACCATTTTTCATCATTTCATCCAATCATCATCATGTAAAATCTATATTCCTCGGCACCCCTTCAGGATTCCTCCGCGAGTATACTCAACTCAAGATAAACCTGCCTCTCCAAGCAAACACGACGCATGAGCGAGCAGGCATGGCGGCGCCGACCGGCGGCCAGAGCCGCTTCCACGTCGCCGTCGAGCGCCAGCCGCCCCGCCTCTGCTCGTTCACGAGCTCACGAGCGCGTCTCCTCGGCTATGGCGCCGACCGCGGCCTCGAGCGGCAAGAAGAAGGCCCCCAGCAAGCCGTCGCCGCCGCCAGCGTCGGACGAAGGGGACGCCTCGCGGTGGCGCGCGCTGCGCCAGTCCGTGCACGTGCGCGCCACCACGGACGCGTCGGCGCGCGGAAGGCGGACCGCGCGCATCGCAGATCTGTGCGAGGACGACCGTGAGAAGGTCGCGCAGCTCGTCCGGCGCGTCGTCGAGGTGCCGCTTTCGTGATTCGACTGCTCGATGCAGGCCTCCCACGCCACTAACGCCCGTTCACCAGGTCGGGACGATCCACGAGGAGAGCGAGGCGGCGTTCTCTCGCGAGCGCGCGGAGCTGCAGAGAGAGATCGAGCAGCTGCGAGCTCAGGGACGGCGGGACGCGGCCGAGACGGAGGAGCTGGGCGACAAGCTGCGGAGCACGCTGCTGTCGCTGCGCGGCCACCAAGAGCGCGTGCTGGTGCTCGAGGAGAGCGTAGACGCTGAGACGTGCGCGCGCCACGAGGCCGAGCAGACGATGGACATGCTGCGCGCCGAGGTGGACAAGCTGCGGCTGCTCGTGCGCCGGCAGCGCGACGAGATGGCGGCCGAGCGGAAGAGCGACCAGGAGCGCTTCCAAGCAGAGCTGCGTGACGTCAGCGAGCAGCTACGGACAGCTCGCGCGCAGCTAATGCAGGAGCGGGAGGAGCGGGTCGCCGAGAAACAGCGAGAGCTGGACGCGCGGCTCAAGGAGCAAGCGGAGAGCGAGGGTCAAGCTCAAGCCAAGGCCGAGCGTGAGGACAAGGCGACCAGCCCTGCTGTTGACTCCACGAATGCTGAGAAACCTGCTGCGCCACCAGCGGCGCTGGACATATCAGCGTTCCTCAACACGTCGGTGGAGCTGCCAGACACGATCCGCGCCATCATGAACGACTGGAGGGAGCGGATGGAAGAGGCACTTTCGGGGGTTGCGACCACTACGACAGAGTCCATTGCTGCTGCTACTCACGAACAGAAGACTGCAGTGCGAAGACTGACAAGTGATAATAGCCGCTCAGCAAGTCGTCGTGTCACAGGTTGTGCGGCTGGAACGCCTCCGCGAGCAACTGGCGAACATATTCGAGCGGTGGGCTCCGAGGATGATTGGGCGTCAGAAGGGTCCATCATCGAGGACGAGGGTACTTCTACTTCATCGGGCCAAGATGCTACAGAAAGGGTAAGCACCATCAAGCGCCTCGATTTCGACGCATGCTCGTCGGCCGCAGAGGATTCTACGCGGCCCAATACCACGAGAGAACGCGTGCCCGTGAAGCCCACAGGCAGTCTTCGCAGTCACAAGAGCAGACGAAGGGATGCTAAAGGATTAGCCAAGCAAACTCGCGGTAAGAAGCCGTCGGACCAACCATCTCCACGTCGGCGTTGTCGACAAGGACAATCCGAGCCTACAAGCGACCGAGCGAGCCAGAATACACAGCCAACAGCAGAGGAGCGGGGAGTGCACTCGACCAGCAATAGCGAGGAAGCGTGGACGAGCGACAGTGAAGGCGAACGGAGCTGGCGGCAGCTGAGGAAGAGGGACAGACGTCGACCCCAAGCAGTGCGATCCCAAGCTCCGATTGAGGATTACAACCTCCGTGATGAAGGAAGCCAGCCTAGTGACCATTTGGGACCGGACAGCAGTTTTGGCACTCTGTACGAGACGTCGCTGTTTGAAGTTGTCGACGCAATCGAAAGCGTTCGAGCCCGCGATGAAGACACCCAGCCGAGACAACCAAAGTATGAACACGGGTTCTGTGCTCCTGTGGTGGCCTCTACGCCTCACGAAGCCACCGTCAACTACTCTCACGCGCGCCTCAACCGCCTCAAAGAGCACATGGAGGCGCGGGAACGGAAGCTATCGTCTCGGTTTAGCGCCCACGAGAACCCTCAATCGACAGTCCGTGCCGAGTCGACTGAGCGAGTCGGAGCCAGCCGTGATATCGACGACGAAGGCTCCATGGACGACTTTGAGGTCTTCAACGCCGTCAAAGACCTCTACTCCCGCGAAGTGTTCGCCGCAAGTCGTCCGATTGCCGACGCACCCGTTCGCTCGTGGAAGACGAGGTTGCATCATGAAAGGGATGATGAAGCTACGAACGAAGACGGTTGGCCGACGATTGGCGATCGACTGCTGACAGGATCTTCTGGAGTAACTTCGCAGGAGATCCGCGAAGCCGTTGAAGATGACATTCAGGCCCTATTGCAGGAGGAGCCGCTGGTCCACGACCTATTTCTGTCTGGCTGACTGACCGAGTCAACCCGATTCTTCGAGTGCTCAGTGTTCTGGGCCGATCATCGCATGTTCTGAGCAAATCCAATAATAAAGCAGCACGTTCGTGCCGAGCACAGTGAGGAGCGCAGCGTTGGCTCTCAAGCCCGCACTCCAGTCGTTTCAGAAACCATAGAGGACCCATCCTACAAGAAGCCGGAACCCCCAGCGAACACAAGCCTCGGCCAATGTACCAGCCACAGCAAGGGTATCCCACGCAACCTCCGGCTGGGTATCCGTACCAGCCTCCTCCAGGGGCGGCGTATCCGCACCAACCTCCCCCCGGAGCGGCGTACCCGCAGAACGGCGGCATGTACATGTCACCTCTAGGGGGAATGTATCCTCCAGCAGGAACGTATCAGCCACCACCAGGAGGCATCATGTACCCCGGCGGAGCCTACCCTCCGACTCAAGGCGCCGTTATGTACCAAGCTCCGCCTGGAGGGATGTATCCGCAGCCTGGCATGGCGTACCCGCTCCAGCCTGGCATGATGTACCCGATCCCGAATGGCGAGCTGATCCCCAACGCGCACGTGGTGGCCGCGTCCAACTGGGACACCAAGGTGGCTCCCTTGGACCCGACCACAGCCCCCGACCCGAACGGCGGGATCCAGACCGGGCGCTGGTCCAACGGGCTCTGCGACTGCTGCAACGTGTGCGTGCCCAACTGCCTCATGTCGACGTGCTGCCCGTGCGTCGCGCTCGCGCAGGTCTACGCGCGCGTCGGCATCACGAGCTACCGGAACGCGCTCGGGCGCGTGGCGCTGATCGCCTTCCCCATCTTCCTCCTCCGCTTCATGCGGACCTCCAACGCGCCACAAGACAGCGCCCGCGCGTCCAGCACAGCCAGCATCGCCGACATGGCAATAGTCCTCGTGACTCTCATGTTGGAACTGATCTTCGCGCTGCTCGTGTGCCGCGCCCGCATGCGCGTGCGCTGGCGCTTCGGCATCGACGGCAACTGCTGCGCGGACTACTGTGTCTCGGCCTGGTGCACCTGCTGCGCCATCGCGCAGATGGCCACGCACACGCGCAGCTACCGGCCCGGCGACTGCTCCTTTGCGGGCCCAGACGTGCTCCCGCCCTTCCGAGCGTGAGCGTATAGTGACTGCTGCTTGATTTCCACTATAAAGCCATTATAGGTTGGGCATCGCACTCTTCGCCATCTTGAGCGACTGGTCCGGTAGGTCGGGACAGCGTCTGACAGGAGACGAGAGCCCGGAAACGAGTAGTAGATCCTGTATAGCGCGTCGAATTGTACCAGACCCATCTGTGCGCTCCTGACCGCTTTGGCTAGTGTTCGCCACCGATCTCTGGTCATTCGAGTGGCACACACGAGGGATTGGATGACCGACAGCTTGCCTGTGCATACACATCGAGCCACTCGTAGACATGGTGCGCGATGCACGAGACGCGGAAATGAGTGGGGCCTGCACAGCGACACAGCGCACTAATGGTGGCCGCGCTGCCAGCCATTGCAACGGACTCTTCGAGGTTTGACGGATCACGTTATAGGGCGAGCTGTCTGATTCTAAGTACCGCAGTGTCTAGAAGGCGAGCGAGAGACTTGAAGTGGCCTTACCAAGTCTGCGGATGCACCAACGGCACTGCAAGGGCCGCTCACGACGGTTTCTTCAAAGACGACAAGTTCCGTAAGACCGTCGTCTAGTATTGTGGACACCACAGGAGTGAGTGCTCAAGCCGCGACCTTATTCCCGCTGAATGTCTTTGACGTCGACGCCGCTCGCGAGTTTGTGTGTGCACGCGATGTCCAAGATCAAGAATGACGAGTGTTGTGGGTGGCTCGTACTATTTCTTATGCTCCCTCGGGCACATGCGCGGTGTCGGATATTGACACAATCGGCTCTTTAAGTGGGTGCGTGTACCCATTGCATGGGATAGCTACACTGTCGACAGACCGAGAGAAAAAAACGTGAGTGCTGGGCTCTACTTTGCAAGTGAAGGTGCACTCCAAACCGAAGCACACTTGCAACACAGAGCACATTCTCCGCTGTCATTTTCGAGTCTGATCCCCCTAAAGCACTGCACCCTCCCCATCCAATTGAATGGCGTGCCAGATCTGCCTCGACGAGACCCCGCGGCTCGCAGGAAACCCGTCCATTGGCGGCGCGCTCTGTCGTCGGTCGTGCCCTGCCCGCGTCTGCGCGTCGTGCCTCGCTCGCCACGTCGATGTGACGCTCGCGAGCTGCTACCCGGCGTCCTACCACGGGTCTGCTGCCCCGTGTGTGTGACTCCGATCCGCATGGAGCGGTGGGTGGAGCCGCTGCGGAGGGACCCGGCCACTGATTGGCGTGTGCGCTCGCTGCGCAATCGATACAAGGAGTTCTGCCGCATGACATGCTCGCTCCAGACGCCGTGCTGCGATGACGACACGTACACGCACCTGCCGGACGAGCACCTCCGGTACCAGCAGTTCGAGAGATCGCTGGCGCTGCTGCCGTCCAGAGTGCTCGAGTTACGCAAGCTGGTGGCGCGGTACTGCGCCCACCGACTCGAGCCGCACCAGGTGATCGCGTTCTCAAGAGCCAACTTTGGCGATCGAGACACGCGCGAGTTGGTGGAGCGGACGCTGCGGCACATTGTCGACGACGAGCGACGCGCGCGACTCATGCTTGCGTATTTGTATCAGTTCCCGAAGATCAGCACGCGCTGCCACGGCGCGCTCATGTACTTCAACTGCAAGCGCCGGGGCCACCACGGCAAGTGCGACGACTTCCACCAGCCTGTGGACGAGAGCAAGTGCCTTCTGCGCTGCCGAAGCTGCCATATCCTACTCATGAAGGTCGAGGGCTGCGACCATGTGGTCTGCGTCTGCGGCTTCCGCTTGAACTGGAGCAGCGAGATCGCGCGCCGAGACGCCGCAGAAGCTCCACCGCAGCCACATTCTCCAGCACGCGCCGCCGTCCGCCGCCGCCGCTAAGCGTCATTGGCGCCTCTGAACTGACTGAAGGCGTTGTCGCCATGAGAACGCGTCACGGCGAACTAGATAAATTATATGTAGCGTTTTACTTAAGACTCCAGTTGGCGACTAAATCGCAGCGATTTAGCGATTTAATCGCTATTTAATTCACCTAACTATTAATAATTCTGCGCGGCGCTGTCTAAAACGCCGCGTATTATTTCAACATGCTGTCTAAAACGCTACATATTCTTCAAGCCTACTTTTGGTAGGGGTCGCAGTCTCACCTAAATTCACGGGCCACGCCACTCTTCACATCTCCGTCTTGCTTGCTACTAATAGTACGTCATCAGACTGCACGTGGTAACAGAAGTCGCTGTGAACCGACCATCACACGCATCTCTAAGGCTTCACACACTTCCGACACAACGACAAGCCTTGTCAAGTTGTACTATCACCGCGCCATGCTGCACTGACAACGCGCCTAATGTGCTCGACGAAATAGAGCGTTTCCATTATCCGCATGAACAGGACAGCTAATGGGGATCATGTCGTCAATGGCAAAACAAATCAACCTCGTCGGCGCGACAAGCACCCACGACTGGCGTTCATGGCTTCTCCTCTTGCGTCTTCTTCATAACGCTGGCCCAGGCTGGCTTCTCCACCGCCTCATCCACGAGGTGGCGCTGGCGGATCGTGTAGAACATGTCGGGCTGCCACAACTTGGG
>JAADXZ010000603.1:0-17140 GCA_023338055.1 Phytopythium mirpurense | reverse complement strand
TCCGGATCCGCTGTGGCTGCTACTTGAGCTACTGCTCGAGCTGCTGCTTGAACTGCTGCTTGAACTGCTGCTGCTGCTGCTGCTGCTGTACACGATCACAGTGCCGTCGCTCTCTGCCTCGCCAAAGGTAGCTGCTGATGCGGCCACTGGTAGCTGCCTCTCCGCCAACTTGCCATCCCGAGCGCCATTGCCGGACTTCCCCGCGTCTGCTCGAGTGCCGTCGTCATCGTCGTCGTCGTACAGATCAAATACGCTCTTGCCCTCCTTCAGCGCGTCTTCGTCCACAGTAACCGATATATCCATCTCGTCGTCATCCTCCATCTCGTCGTCTCCGAACCACTGAGGCGCAGTGTCGACAGGAGAAGCAGGGTGTCCGTCCTCGTCGCCGCTCAATGGGGGAGCAGATTCTGGGGCACTCATCACCGCCACGTTTCCTGCCTCGAGAGCGCCAATTTCGACCCCATCAACAGCAGTTACGTTGTTCGTTGATGTCTGGATCGGTTGGTTCGCGGGAGATGCCGCTTTGCCATCCAGCAGCAGTTCGGCCATCGGATCATCGTGGCGCTCTACGTCCGGAGGAAGCACAGGAGTCGACGGGGATTTTATGAGCGCCGCGATATCATCAACGTCCGCCATCTTCACGTCTTCGTCTCCTGCCGACGTGGAAGTTGAACCGCCTTGGGCTTCTGAGGAAAGATCAGGCTGGTGCTGCGCCAATGACGCGCTCGGAGGGTCCGTTTGACCATCATCGCGGTTGACCGGTTGTTTCAATGACACTGGCGCGTTCGCTGTCGCAGCTTTATCACCTGGTTCAGTCACCGGAGAGGAGCCGACGGCCTCGATCGTCGCTGAATCACTTGCCTTCCCACCTTCGCCTGCTTCCGTTGGCTTCAAGTCTGTTGACTGCGCGTTGTCACCAGCATCAGAGCCAGCAACCTGTCCCGTCGTCCTTTGGTCTCCCTCGCCAGTTGGACTAGGCTCAACTATCAGCACTGGAGGTGCTGAAGAGCCGCTGGCAGCTCTCATGTCGGCGCTCACCGCTGCATCTTCCCGTGGTATCTGCGCTTCGGCACCGCCCTGAGTAGACACACTAAGGTCATCAGGAACTACCGCAGGAAGCGACTCTGGTGCGCTTGGACTTGCGATAGGTGCGTCTGGCGTCGATGAAGCCTCTTCAATCATCTCTTCGACATCGCGCGCCTTGGCCGCATGTTCCTCCGTCGCGGTATCCCGTTCTGATTCACCGGAAGCGCTTGATCCCGCTGGCTGAACCACGACCTGCCCGCGAACCTTCTCTGACTCAACGAGTCCCAGCGGCTCCACCTTGGCGCTCTCAGCCCCCGCAAACACGCCCGCGCTCATTTCACTCGCCTTAGCCACCATAACAGCCGCCGCCTTTGACGCCTTGATCCCCTCGCTCGAACCCTCGGCAGCGGACTCAGGACTCTCCCCACTCGTCCGATCCTCTTCCTCTTCGAGAACGCTCGCCCCCTCCGACAGGACCATCGCCGGCGTGCGCAGCTGCTCCGTCCCCAACTGTCCCAGCGGCTTTAGCTTGCCACTCCTCGGCTCGTTCGTGTCGTCCAAAGACTTATCCACGCGGCCTTCACGCGCGTCATCGCCCTTTCCGCCCGCTCTGGTCCCCGCTCCTGCCGCGTCTGTCCCCGCATTCGTATCCGCAGGGGACTCGGAGGCCTCCACGCTCGCCGCGTCCTCTCCGCCGCGCACTCGACTACCCGCGTCAGTCTGGACCGGGGCATCGCCCGCCTTCACCGGCTTCTCCGGCTTCTCCACCGGCCTCTCGGCCTCGTCCGCCCCGTTGGCGGCCGTCCCGCCCTCGTTCTCGCGGTCACCGGCCGCCGCCGCCGATCTCTCGTCCTCCGGAGCGCCAGCGGTGCCGAGCGCGTCCCCCATCGCCATTGCCCATCGAGGTGCAGCGCCCTTTCCCGCCACGGTACTGCTTGCTCTCTGGGGAACTAGGTATACTAACTACGGGAGTACACTCGCCCGCTCGCTTTGCGTCCGTCCTTGCCCTTGTCGCGCTTTCTGCTTGTGGCAGGCACGCAGCGTGGCTTGAAAGCACAAAGGGGTAACCCATGCCATTCAGTCTCGTGATTGGTCACAATTATCAATTTTACAAGCTCTTCATTGGATGCAAATATATATTTCAAACGACGTATGATTCGCTGAAATAACGCTCCTTCCACGCCACCGGCCGCCGCCAAACGCAGCCGCCAAACGCAGTCGCCAACAAGACCAACCGACCACCCACGAGCTCCTCCACCAGCTTAAGTCGCTAGCTACCTAGCTCCTCTGGACCACCATGATCGTCCCTGTGCGCTGCTTCACGTGCGGCAAGGTGCTGGCCAACAAGTGGGAGACGTACCTGGGCCTGCTGCGCGCCGACTACACGGAGCGCGACGCGCTGGACGAGCTCTCGCTCAAGCGCTACTGCTGCCGCCGCATGATGCTCACGCACGTCGACCTCATCGAGAAGCTGCTGCACTACAACACGGGCGGTGCGTCGCCCTCTCCCTCTGCCTCCACTGTACAGGAGGGAGCGTGCGCCACTGACGAACGACTCCCCTCTATTGTTTCTGACGTCCAGCGATCGAGCGCGGCGACGATTAGACCGTAGGCACGACGCGACCAAGGCGTCTGCCTATCTGCCTCCCTAGCCCACCGACCATCCGATTGCGATGACTTCTCCCTACGTATTATATCGAGACGGAACGCTGCCCGAGTGAATACCTAACCTACCCTGCGAATGGAGTGATTGCCTCGCTGACCCCCGCCCTCCTCCTCCCTACACTCGTGGTTCTCGAACTCTTGGAGGTCAGTCTCTGACGCCAGCTAGATGAACACGAGCTTCTCGACCGAGTCGCAGTCGCTCGTGGCCTCGCTCTTGACGAATCCCCAGTGGCGCAGCGTGCAGAAGGCGCGCAGGAACCGCGCCTTGACCGCCACGCGCGCCTCCTTCCGCTCCTCCGCGCTCCTCCGGCGCGCGTCCGGACCCGCGGCTTGTCCGACGGCGTCCGCGAACGCGTCGAGCCAGTCGCGGAGCCGAAGATGCACGCCCGGATTCTCCTGGTAGTACAGGAACGCGACGCTCACGTCCTCGAGCCACGTCGCGGCCCTGCCGTCTCCGCCGCCTCCGCTCTCATACTGCTCCTCCAGCGCCGTCGCCAAGAGCAGCTCCTTGAGCTTGTCGTGGTAGCTGAAGCGCAGCCTGTCGGCCACCGACTGGTCCACACGGAGCGTCGCGAGGTCCCCGAGCGACCTCCTCGCCCCGCTCGAGCTCCCTGGAGACTGCACGAACTCCACGACGAGGCGGTCGACCAGCACGTCGCGGATCTCGCCGCGGACGTGCACGAGCATGCGCTTGGTCGTGCCCTCGTCCTGCTTCTCGACCGCGTACTCGCACAGCATCACGAGCTCTCGCAGCGTCTCAGCCACCTGTTTGGCTCTCTCGTTCTCCGGATTGACGTCGTCTCCCTCGCCCGGGGCGGCAGTGACAACGCCCTCGACCAGAGCGCGCCAGTGGTCGACCATCGGCAGCAACTCGACGGCGCTCGCGCGCTCCAGCCGCTGCACCAGCCGGTGGATCACGTCTCCAGCCGCGAGCTTCCCGTCCAGCGCTAGCGCAAGGTGCGTCAGCAGCGCGTCGCCTGCCAGCGGGACGTCCAACCAGGAGCACGCCGAGCGGAAGCACTGCCAGCCGGCGGTCCAGCGCGCGCGCCTCCTCGCGAGTCGCTGCAGCTCCCGGGCCACGGACCGCTTCCAGTCCGCGTCCTTCACTTGCCTCTTCTTGCCGCTGCCTCGTGGAGAGCGCGAGAGGATCGCGTGGAGCTCAGCCACGCGAGCGCCGTTCTCCGGGAACAGGTCCAAGTACGCGGTCACGAGGTCTGCCGGCGAGCGCGAGCGGCCGACGGGGAGCTGCTCCTTCCGCCGCGCGCGGACCAGCCACGTGGCTGTCGCCGGCGACAAGGACGAGATGGCGCCCAGCGCGTCCAGCGGCCGCTCGCAGTGCGTCGCGAACGCAAAATGGCTCAGCAGACTCCACGGCACGTGCTTGAAGTGCGAAAAGAGCAGGTAGCGCAGCACGTGCAGGAACACACCGATCGACTGCGTCGTGCGGTGGCGCTCGGCCAGCAGCCGGAGCGCCGCGCCGCTGAGCGCGAGCGGCAGCTTCTGGTCCACCACGAGGCGCTCGAGGATGTCGTCAAAGCACTTGAGCGAGTCGTCAAGCTGGAAGAACTGCATGTCCAGCCGACACGCGAGCGCCACGGGCAGGCGGCGAAGCGCAGGAGACGCGCCAGATGCGACGCCGACGATCAAGCCCATCGACATGAAGCCCGAGAGCGACGCGGGCAGCGCGCCGGACACGGCTTCCTGCTGGAAGCTCCGCTGGATCTGCCGAAAGTGCGTCCAGATCTCCACAAAGTCGTCGAGTACGTGCGAGGAGAAGGCCTCGAGTTCCTCGATGCAGAGCAGCAGGAACGGCTTGGGCGCGTCGATCGCCGGGCCTTGGTGATGCTGAAGCTGGTACTGCGCCTCGTACTTCTTGATCGAACCAATCAACGTGCTCCGCCACGCCTCCAGCTCTGGTAATCGAGCCGCGAGCGCGCTTCCACCCGACGGCTTCTCGTGGTCCGCACTCACTGCTGGCGATACAGTAGAGCATGTCGCTGCCTTGATTTTCTCCATGGTGGAGACAGCGAAGCGTTGGGAAAGCCGCAGCACTTCATGCAGCAGCTGCGCCAGCGCAAACTCGGTCGACCGCATCTTGACGGCCGTCGAGGTCGGCGCGGGGTGAGAGGAATGCGCGGCATCGGCGCTTCCTGACACCCCAGCGACGACCGCGTACCGACTGTCCGAGACCCGGCCCATCAGCCATCGGATCGCGCTCTGACACCCCTTGACCGCCTTCTGGATCGACTCGGACGAGCGTGCGGATGGCGGACCCGACGCCTCGCCAACGTCGTCCGCAGCCGCTTCATCGCCACATTGAACCGCTCTCACTGGCGTCGCTTCCTCTGCATTGTCAGCGTCTGCGACGAAGGCGGCGTTGGTCATCTCCTTCAGCGGCGCCAGCACCATGTCGCGCAGCACGGCCATCCACGCCTCGCGCGGGTCGGAGCCGCTCATGAGCGCGTTCACCTCGCTCCATACCCGGTCCAGCATCCGATCCACCGTCCACTTGGCGTACGGACGCGCTGCGTGGCTCGCTAAAGGCTTCGCGCGGGTCGATCTGGCCGCTCCGCCCACTCGAAGACGCTTTACAGGCCGCTTTCGCCCGGCGGTGCTGTCGTCGCTGCTATAGTCGCTGCTGCTGCTGTCGCTCGGGTCGTCGTCGAACGCGCTGCCGCTGCTGTACCCCGCGCCTGCGCCTCCCGTCTGGACTGCCGTCCGCCTCGCTTGTCTTTCTGGCTGCCGCCTCCGCCATTGCTCCTCCAGCTCCTTGCGCTTTCGCCGCGTCACGCGCACGTTGGGCGCGCTCAAGCTCATGGCGCCCCCCACGCGCGCGTCCGGAGGCTCTGCGCTCCACAAGTCGAACGCGTTGATCTCCTTGACGAGCCACTGCTCCTCTCTCGCCCGCTCGCTCTCGACGGCGTCGAGCTGCTCGACCAGCCACTCGACCAGCCGCCGCGCCGTCGGCACCTCGGCCGGCAGCACCAGTACGAGCGGGAAGGAGCGCTGCAGCACCTGGCATAGCGGCGAGATCCACACGTCGCTGGACGCCGCGTCCGCCCCGGAGACGACGCCTGCCGCGGGGAACGGGAGGAACTCGGGGAGGAACTCGGGGAGGCTGCGGGGGGCCAAGGACGGCGTCAAGGTCGGAGCCAAGGACGGTGCCGCGGGCGGCGGGTGGCTTCGGTGGCGCTCAAAGAAGCGCAGCACCTGGTGGTAGCAGTTGACGTTGGCGCTCGCGATCACCGCGCCGACTGCTACGCTCGCGCGCTCGCTCGCGTACTGGTACGCCACCTCCTGCAGCGCCCCGTACGTCTCGTCCTCGTCGCCCTTGTCCGCGTCGGTAGGGCCGACGGCGACGGTTTGCTGCTGTATCTCGGCCGATAGTGACGCTCTGGACGCGGGAGAACCGTGGGCGGGAGCGCAAGAAGCTGGCGGAGGACGCGCGAACGGGAAGAACGGCTTGCGGCTTCCCCGCTCGCTCGGAGGCTGCACGGAGACGCCCGTCGCGAACGTCGCCGCATCCATGGAGGGCGTGGCGTGCTCGCTTTATACATAGGAAAAGCAATTCAAAATTGAATCGAGTAATATAAATTTATAGCCAATCGTAGAGCTTCAATTGCAGCATTTTAACGAATCAAAGTGAAAAAATCGCGAAACGACGCGAGTAGGTGGCTTCAACGGCTACGAGCTGGCAGACCGATGGTGTCCGTGCTTCCGTGCGCGCCTAGAGCCGTTTAGAGCGCAGCAACAAGCGAAGAGCAGCGAGCACAATAATGCGGGAGCGGTCGGTAGGGCTGCGCGCGGCGCGGCGGACTCGCCAGGAGCTGCAGGACGACCAGAAGAAGGAGCTGCGCGAGGCGTTCGAGCTCTTTGACACGGAGAAGAAGGGCGCGATCGACTACCACGAGCTCAAGGCACGGCTTGACACATACTTCGAAGTACCTCGCGCAATATATGCTGCTATGTGTATGCTTACCTGGTCCGCGGTGTTACGCGTGGCGGGCTGCCGCAGGTGCTGATGCGCGCGCTGGGCTTCCAGGTCAAGAAGAAGGACGTGCTGGAGCTCGTGGACGAGGTGGACGTGCACCGCAGCGGCCGCGTCGACTTCAACGACTACATGGAGATCAGTACGTGCGGCTGTGTACCTCGCGTGCGCTCCCAGCCTCCCCTCATACCCACAAGTGTGGCCACTGTCGATGGGATTGGGTCGCTGGTGCAGTGCGACGCAAGATCTTGGCGCGCGACCCGGACGAAGAGATCGCCCGCGTGAGTTCGCACATGGAGAGACGGCTTGGACCAATCGCCAGTGCTCTGATACTTACTTATAGTGCCTGAGCGTGGACTACGGTAGGCCTTCGAGCTCTTTGACGAGGATGGCTCGGGCAAGATCACAATGCGGGTCGGTGCTGTGGATCCGGATCGAATAACGGACACGACGCTGTTACAGTATGATAGCCGCGGCTGACGTGCTGTTGACCTAGAAAATGCGGCGCGTGGCCAAGGAGCTGGGCGAGAACCTCGGCGACGACGAGCTGCAGGTAATACGGCATCGACATCTACCATTGGTAGTGCGCTATGCACCGGCGACAATGCTAACACTACGCCGGTATCGTAGGCCATGATCGACGAGTTCGACCAGAACCAAGACGGAGCGATCGACGTGGACGAGTTCTTCGCCATCATGAAGCAGTCCACCGAGTACTAGACGCTCTAATCAAAAGCACACACAAGACTCCATCCACGCCACAGGTTTCGTTGAAAGAAAGTGGGTGTATTACAATGGGAAGGAGAGACGCACAGGCGCGCTAGAGCGAGTCCGACACGCCCACGCGTCTCTTTCGATCCGATCGCCCCCGTCCGCTGTCGCCGTCATCACAACCGACCGACCGGTCCTTGGAGCGAGCGCTCTAGTTGCGGTGGTGGTGGAAGTTGTCGCGGCCCTTGGGCTGAGGATGACCACGATTATACACAACGAGATACATGGAGAGGATCAGTCAGCAGCTCGACCTCGCAACTCGACGCTAGTCGAGAAGAAGGGAGCCGATGACAGCGAGAAGGTGCCGAGACACCTCCCACAAGCGGTGAAAGCAAGAGATCTGGCACAAGTCGCGTCGGCGGACGCTCACTCGCTCCAGTGACCAAGCCGACGCGACCTGTGGGCGTCGCATCAAAGCAAATGAACGTTATAGGAGACATCTCCGCCCACTCCACGCGCCTCGACAACCGTGTGGCACCTCTTGCGAGGCCCATATAGTCATCAACACAGCGAGGGGGAGGCGGAGAGCTCCCGTTCTCGTTCGCAATGGGTACACCGATGCGACTTGGACGACCGAGCGGCGGGAGGAGACCTCCTCCACGCCCCTCGACCGCGTCCGTCGTTCTCTTCTTTTGCGCGTCATCGGCTCCAGCATTGGATACATTAAGGGACGCAGCGGGGACGTACCTGCGGCACGTGCACGCCGGCGAGCTTCAGGTCGAGGTGGGCCAGCAGGTCCTTCGTGTCGTTGTCGATCTCGATGCTCTCCGTGTTGATGGCCGAGACCTCCGGCACGAAGTCCATGCGGCGCTCGCGCTCCTCCTCCTGCAGCTTGAGCGAGATACCGCGCACCTGGCCGTGCTGGATGCGCTTCATGAGGTGCGTGATGTAGCCCGCGATCTTGTTGCGCATGCGCTTGGACGGGATGATGGCCACCTCGTCGCAGATGCGCTTGTTGGTGTCGAAGTCCAGCGTCAGGCGCGCGTAGTACTTCTCGATGATCTTGATGGCCGAGCCCTTGACGGTCTTGGTGCGGACGCCCATTGTTGCTGCTTTCTTTCCTGTTCTCTGCTTTTCAACAAGTAATAATACCTCCAGCGCGGTGGCGGCGCCGTCGCGGACCCGTTGGTGGCCCAGCAGCTCCCGTCCAGTGGCTGCCGCCAGGGAGTGAGCAAAAATTAGTAGTAATACTACTACACAGTTCAGCACTGTTAAGAATCATTCTATTATACTTTTTGTCTATATGCGGATTCTGTAAACGCTGACAGGTGTCGTGCAATTAAATACCATGTACACCACACCATATACTCAGATCAGCTTCAGATCTGAGCTCCACAGCAGATCCACATCAACTTCCACACAGCAACAAACAAAAAGATCGAGGAGATGGCGACGTCGGCGCTGCTCGTGACGGCGAACGCCAAGGTGTGGGCGGCGAGCGCGTGCGCGCTGTACCTCAAGTGCCTGGCGACGACGGCGATCCAGGGCGGCAAGGCCTTCGAGTCGGGCACGCGACCGCCCGAGGACGCGCGGCTGTCGGTGGCCAAGAACTACAAGGGCGTCAAGCAGACGTACGGGCTGGACGCGCCGCTCCTGGGCGCGGGCTCGCAGGAGGCGCAGGCCAAGGCGCAGGCCGCGAGGGAGGCCGACCACCGCTGGCGCCGCATCGTCGCCAACGATATGGAGACCATCCCCATCGCGCTGCTCGTGTTCGGCGCCGGCGTACTCACGGACGCCAACGCCGCCGCGCACCTCGCCACCGTGTCCACCTTCACCGTCTGCCGCTTCGCGCACACGTACGCGTACGCCAACTCGATGCAGCCGGCCCGCGGACTGCTCTGGACGGCCGCGCACCTCGCGGTGCTCGTGGGCGCCGGCAACGTCGTCCTCACGGGCATCCTGGGCCATTGATTGAGCGGCAGGGCGGAAAGGCGCTGGACACTCAGTCACCTCCAATCAATCAATCAATCAATCAATCAATGTCGCTACAGCCCACCACTCTTGTTCACGACTTCACGGCACTTGCCCCAAAAATGAATGAATAAAATAGCATGCTCGGCCATGCCATCGCCCCCGTATGGGTGCGGTCGTGCTCGCACAGGCAGCTACCGCCGGCTCACTCCTCGGGGTTGTCGTCGTCGACGGTCACGAGCTCGTACTCGACCGAGGACACGTCATTGTCCGTGTTGACGGCAGGCGGCGGCTCGGGCGTGGACGCCACGCCGTCCGGGTGCCGCGCCAGCTTGCCCCACTGCGTCACGTTCAGCCGCATGAACCCGCGAAAGATGTCGGCGTTGCAGTTGCGCACGACGACCACCGCGTCCGGCGCCAGCAAGTCGATTTGCTCTGCCATCCACCGCCGCCCACCACACGTCAGCCGCTCTCCAACCGTAGCAAGTGGGAGGGACTGCTGGCTGGCTCACCGTTGCGCGCGGTAAAGGTGACGCAGCCCGTCTCATCGGCGAGCACGGCCTCCGCGAGCCGGCTGGAGCTGCCGTCGAACCGCGTCTTCTCCGCGACGGGCGCCACCGACACGACGCGCAGCACGAGGTTGTGGCCGTGCGAGCCGGGGCTCAGGTCGCGCACCTTGACGTCTGCGCACACACGCACCACGGGCCAACCAACGCGTCACGCCTTGGCCTGGCCGGGCCTTCCAGCGGGCCTCACGGTACGGTACGTACAAGTCGCGCGCCGGAGCTGCGAGTCACTGCGAGCGGCCGCCATGTCAAGGGCAGCAGGAGCAGTAACGACCTTTGCGGTGAAGTGATGAGGAAAGATCGTTGGACCGAATAGATATAGAAATATGATGAGTGATGGTCGTTTCTAATTTATGGTTGATTATTCACGAAAGATGGGTCTATACAATTTTTAGGACGAAAAATAATATGCCTGACTTGAAGTTTTATATAAGTTCTATCGTACCAAACATAGAAACGGTTTTAGAAACGCGTTTGAATTTGAAAGCGCGTCACAATGCCAGGAAATCACAATGCCGGGAAAGCGGCGCGGACGGATATGCATGCACCGAGATGGAGCAAACTCACTCAATGACAAGCGCGGTGGGTGTATTCACAATGCCAGCGCGCTACGAGCTACTGCAGCTGCCAGAAGGCGGCAGCGCCCTCTCCTACACTATCGATAGATAGATCGATGAAAAAGAAACAAATCTCAGTGAACAACAGTCAAGGACCACACCCACAATGGACCGACGCCTCGAGACGCGCAGCGCCGCATCCGCTTCGGCAGCTCGCCCACGCGCGCTCGCCTGATAATGAGGACGGGAAGCGCGCGGCGAACAGTCCCGGGCGGGCGAAGCGAGGACCCAGCCGGATCTATGACGACGCCACGTCCTCGTCCGTACTGTTGTCCTCGAGCATGCCCTCCGGCTCGCTGCTCGACTCCTCCAGCGTCGTGCTCGTGGACAGCAGCGCCGACACGCCGTCGTCCTCTTGGTTGCTCTCGTCGCCGTCCTCCTCTCCGTCCTCGTCCTCGTCCTCGTCCTCCTCTTCGTCTGCCTCCTTTTCGTGCTCAAGCATGACCTGGTTCGACGCGTCCTCCTCCTCGTCCTCCTCCTCCATGTCGGCGAGGCTGTACAGGAACTCAAAGTCGATCTCGTTGGACTCGCGCCGGCCGGCGATGATCTGGTTCACCTCGGCCTCCACCGACAGCAGCGTCGGCTCCTCGCACCCGGCGTGGTTCAGGATCAGCTCGCGCTCCTGCGGGTCCAGGTAGCCCTCCTCCATGTAGTTCTGCCGACCCACGCGTCTGCGCTCGCACAGCACAGCATTACAGTGAGCACATTGGCGGGCTGTATCCTCCTGGGTGACGCCACAACGTACTGCTCCTTGCGCTCGAGCTCCCACGAGTCCAGTCGTCGGCGCGTGCGCGACCGCTCCTTGAGCGACATGCCAAGCTAAGGAGAGTCCCGCCAGCGCTCGCGTTAGCACGGTACCGACACTGCGTATAGGACAGCCGTGCAGCTTGACTTACCGGGATGCCGCCAGAGGTGACCGTCGTGGTGAAGACGGTCGGCTCAAACTCGACAATGTCGGCCGCCTCGAACGCCACGCGCCGCCGCTTCTTCGTGGCGCGCTGCAGCTCGGGGGACGCCGCGCGCTTCGCATGCCTCTGCTGCTGCGGCAGCGCCATCGGCGGCTCCTCCTCGCGCGCAGGCTGCACGTTCACGCTCGCGTTCTCGTCGACCACCGCGCCGAGCGTCTTGCCGTCGCCATGGCCGCCGCTCTCGAGGTCCCGCGCCACCTTGTCCGGCGCTGGAGCTACCGCCGCCGCCAGCGAACCCACGAGCGCGGTGCCGCTGCTCGGCTGCGGGCTGGTCGGCCGCGCGGCCGGCGGCGAAAGCACCACCGTCGTCATCATGTCGCCGCCACGGGACGGCCGGCTCACCCTATACAAAACGCACGAGTCGCTTTTTCGCCCCCCTTGGGAAACGTTTGGCGTCTGTGAGGCGGTGGAAGTTCGGAAAGGAAAATCGGAACTTGTGTAGCAGGGGTAGGTGGGAAGTGCTTAGCAAGCCAATCAAATCTCGATAGACCAGGTGGCAGATGTCCAAGATGATACTTTTATTGGCGATCACAACGTGTTTATAAAACAGGTAGTCGAACCAATTATATTTATTTATGATAACCTATGGAATTACATGCTGGGACTCTTTTTATTTAATTCTTTCAATTCGCCCATATATAAAATATACTGAAAGTTGACCAAATAATTGAATTTATATAAACTTAATAAAAATTTGAGGGCATTTCGCCATCTCTATTTTTTGTTTTGTGCACTATTTGCACACATTCCATTATATAGAAGTTGTACATAAAAAGGAGCTGCCAAAGAAAGTCGCGCTCTCTTCCGCTTCCTGCGCTGCGCTGTCCCGTCCAAAATGCCTTGTTTCCAGCACCAGACACTTCAGCTCCGCTGACCTTGCTGATGATGAAGCGTTCGAGGAGCCCGCTTTGCACGCGCAGTGAAGAGGTCACGCCCCAAACTTCATCATGGCAGTTCGAAGAGCACTTGCTCTTATTCTGAAGTGGCCGGGCCCATCATTTTCACCCAGTTTATCTAGGACATAGTTGCGGTGCCGACAATGGAACTGTTCACATAATTACTGACTTCACGGTTACTGAGGGCAATATTTACAGTAACGTGTGGCCTTCTTCATTGAAGCATGCACAGCAACCACGCAAGCGGCAAAGATGCCGCCGCATCTTTGCCGCATCGCTCGCTACACTTTCACGGCTTTCACGGCGCAAAAATGGCAGCGTGTCTGAGCCCATTTGATGATGCGTGATGTGTATGTGTTCGCTGCATTCGCGGCGTAAATCCAGGGCATCAGCGCATGGGCGATCCAAGCAAACGAGCAGAGGACCGATGCTGTGACGGATCCAACAAGAGATCGACAAGGTGTGTCTCTTTTCTTGGACGAACGGGTGCTTGGTAGCCTCGTTTCCATGCCAGAACACGTGCTTGCTTGATTGCGCTCGACAGCAACTCGGCAACTCGCACGAACAAAAAATACGCTCGAAAACGCATCATAACATGCCTGTTTGAAGCTCTTTATGTACTCTCTACACTGTACTTGGCACAATCTTCACAATTTTGGAAAAAGCAATTTTCAAATCTCCACTCTGTCAAATCAAATGATGCATTCCTATAATATATCCTTTATCTGATTTACTGTAAGTTTGAGGAATTTGCCAGCCACTACAGGCTGTGGCTAAAATAGTTCTGGGATCATTTTGGGATCACATTTTCGATCTACCATACTGTACTGCCACTCGTGAGTACAAAAATTAGTACTGTATTGCTGCACTACTGAAAGAAGCCCACTTGATTGTGAAGCGACATACGTTTCACCAAAGGATATATACAGTACGCACAGCTTGTCAGACGGTCCACCAAGTGTGGTTCAACAACTGCTGTACCGTACATTGCACTCAAGTTCTTTCCAAAAGAGGCACATTTATCAGTTGTGCTTTCATACGCATTGTAACAGGTCGAGTCTTCTTTCTTAGCTATTGATGCTATATTTTTATAATTCAATATTAGCCTGTTTATCATCTATGAAATCCACTAAAAATCATACATCCCTACCCCTCTCCCACCTTCTCACCATCACTCTGCTCAAATTTGCCCCATACAGTACGTACACTCTACAGCATCCCTTGGCGATCTCGCTCGCTTCCCCTCCGGCACTTTTCAACTTTTTCCTCCACAGATTCTCTCCTCCCCTCCCAGTCTCTAGACTAGAAAGTCGGAAGGGAGCGATCGACGCAGCATGGCCGACTACCCGGCTCACTACAAGTTCATGGCGAGCCAGGGCGGCGCGAGCGTCAACCAGCCGTACCTGGCGTCTCCGCCGCCGCCGCTGGCGCCGCCCGCGCGCTTCCAGGAGCTCCCACGCCTGCAGGTGCCGTCGTTCGCGCTGCAGCAGCAGCAGCCGCAGCCGTGGAAGGCCTCGCACATGGTCGCGGCGCCGCCACCGCCGCCGCCGAGCCGCATGAGCGTGTCCAACATCCTCTCCTTCCGCTGGTCGAGCAACAGCGCACCCGTGGCGGCGGCCCCTCCGTCCCCGCCACCGCCGCCGGCGCCCGCGGCGGCTCCGCCCACGCGCCGCCTCCCGAGCTTCCAGGAGATTCTCGCGCGCACGAACCTGCTGAACATCATGAGCCGCTCGAGCGAAGAGCCCGCGCCGGCCGTGGAAGAAGACGAGGAGCAGATGACGGTGGATGTGGAGCCTGCGGTCGCGCCGGCCGTTAGCAGCGGCGACTACGGCTTCTACCAGCAGCAGCAGGCGCCGTACGCGCCGCAGCAGTACGCGCCGGCGGTCGACGCGAGCGTCGCGATGGAAGCGACAGCCCCCGCCGGACACGGCGCAGCGCAGGCCGTGCCGTCGTCGCCCGTGAGCCAGACGAGCGAGTCGAACAAGCGCCGCGAGCGCTGGACGGAGGAGGAGCACGCGCTCTTCATGGAGGGCCTGAACCGGTACGGACGCAAGTGGAAGAAGATCCAGACGTACGTCAAGACCAAGACGGCCGTGCAGGTGCGCACGCACGCGTATGGGTACTTTGCCAAGCTGCTGCGCAACATGCCCGAGGACGACGCGATCTGGGAGCTCGCCGAGGAGATGAGCTCGCTCCCGGGCGCTGTGCTCAAGGGCCCGGGCAACGGCAAGCGACGGAACGAGCCCAAGACGGACGAGCAAGGCATGGAGGTGCTGCGCCGCTTCGTGTTCTCCAAGAAGAAGACGGACGACGCCAAGAAGGCGCTCGCCAACAGCGCCGACAACGCTATGGAGGACGGAGACAACGTCGACATGGTGGACGACAGCGCGTCGAGCGCGACCGCGCCGTCGTCCAGTGGCACCCTCCCGACGATCCAGCCGACGCTCCCGGAGGTCCAGGCCCCGGCGCCTCGCCGCCGCGGATGGCCGTTCTGGGGCGTCGTCGACTCGTCGGCGTCCTCCACTTCTGAGATGGAGCTCAAGCGCCAGCGATTGAGCTAGGCGAGGGGGGAAGGGAGCAGCGAGGCGCTTTTGCCAGTCCTTTGCCTGGAGGGGCATCATGCCGTTGATTGAGCCGACCGAACAGGCTGTGTGTTTGGTTAGGAGTCCGTGTAGTGCGCGTGTAGAGCAAGCAAAAGCCAGAGGAAGACAACGAGAGAGAGAAAAAGAGTAGGTCGTAGGGTAGTAATTGATAATTGAGGAAGGACACGAATTGCTTTGGACACCTCGGCGAGTGCGTGCGACAAGCTGAGCTGCATCGAAAGGCGGGGGAAGGGGGTCTTGCCCTGCTCCGCACGACCAAGGCGCCTGGGGAGAGACAAAGCAGCATGCAGGTGCGTGCGGAAGGAGCCAAGGACAGTCAGACCAGGCAATTGGACGGTCGCAGGTGACCAGCACAGACGTCAGTCAGCAGACACCTATGGCCCACATTAGTGACATCATGATGACACATTGAAATTGTGCTGCGTGTTTACGAGGAAAAAGGCGTCAGAATTATCATAAAGCACAAGCGAATATAAATTGCACAAACTCAATTCTACAGCTCTAATGGTGATAGTATACTGTAGTTAAAAGATTGGCTCTACTACTTGGGAGTCCGGAGTACTCTAGGTAAAAAAAGTAAAAGATGCGTTTGATACTAAAGTACAGCTTTATAATACCGTTTATCAGCTGTACTGTATATCAAAAGGAGTAAAAGCGCGATAGCAAAACGAGGTTATTATATACGTCCCAGTTTTAGCGATCACAAGCAAAACAAAATAAATTTCGACCAATCATTTCAGAGAGGTTTTAATACCTTTCTACTTTTCATAAACAGATTACAGTAGTATAATGTCTATCCTGTATTTTGACATGTGACAATATCTAATACTATTCCGTATTATTTGTAATTTTTAATACACAATATAATACTTAATACAATTCAATATACTAAAAACTCCATATTTATATTATTGCATTTTTTAAATCAAAACTTCAATGCAATTGGACCAGAACGAACCCCATGACGCTCCGCGCTGGCCAACACATCGTACGTGCAGCCGTCGTCGCTGACCCTGCTCACATTTCGACTGGAGATACGGCAGCAGCGGAGAGAACGCCCCGCAAATACTGACATGAGATGGCGGCAAGGGGGCTCTACCTCTCATTTCACTGACAGGTCTCCTCCTCGCTATCCATCAGCTCCCTTTCGTAAGCGCCCGGCGTTTCACTTACTCACCCATGCATTCTCCTTGACCCACAGCAGCTGGTCAAGCTCAGAGTCCGAACCCGGCGACGACGACGCACACACCTCGTCCGCGCGGTCGTAGTCCCCGCTCGTGGCTCCAAAGGGGGTCGTCTTGTCCGCCACCAGCTAGAATCGTCCGCCATCCTTCTCAAAGGCTAACTAGACCGTTGACATGCAGCCGCTGGTCCACCACATCACGACGTGATAGATGAACGTCCTGGCAGGCGAATGCAACGCATTTCATTCGCGGAACAGACCCGCGTCATGCGTGAGGCCCATCGCGTTCGCGTCGACCTCTGCCATGGACGGGAAGCGCCGCACGAACTCCTTGGGGACGACTGGGTAGCGGCTTGTTGTCGAGCACGCCGCGGCCGCGTCAAAGGGCTCAAGCCCATTGGTGAGCTGGTCCGCGTCCGACACGTCTGGAGGCAGCATCCCAGGGGTGTCAGTTATATTAACGACAAGGAATGGACCAGGTGGTTCGTCCCGAACACGCTCTCGAATCCGTCCACGCCATCCGCTTCCTACACGAACGGTCCTAGCGCTGTATACAATGGGGAGGAGCGACGACCCGCGGGACAGTAGCGACGAGCAGTACACGCGTGCGGGTACCAAGCTCGTCAAGCCAACGATCTTGTCCTCCTCGATGCTCGAGAAGGCAAGTTCGATGCAGCACGGGGGCCGAGACCCGAGGAGCCTTCGGTAATCAGGACCACCTTGCGCTCGGTGGCAGCCATTGATGATCGCTGAGCTCAGACGAAGGATAGTGGAGGGTATATCGCGAATAAGACTAAGGTCATCACAACGCCAACGCCAACACGAACGGCGGCGCGACGACCAGCGCGACTGGCAATGGCGACGCGACGGCGACGAACGGCGCGATGACGTCGCAGAGCGGCACGGCGCAGTACCGCAAGTTGCGCGGATAGATCCGATTTTGTGT
>JAADXZ010000602.1:0-17162 GCA_023338055.1 Phytopythium mirpurense | reverse complement strand
TTTGCATTGCAGTACCAACATGCAATTGGTGCGACGGTTGGGATTCTCCAAGAGTACGATTCGGACAAGCAGTTCCCGGTGTACGGCTTCGGCGGTATCCCTCCTGGAGGGCGAGAGGTCGACCACTGCTTCGCCCTCAACCTCAATCCGTCCAACCCAGAAGTGGCTGGAGCTCATGGCGTCCTTGGGGTAAGGATTGAGCCACAGTTTGAATTCAAGCATTCGTGGTGATGCATTGGACGTTGTCGAGAGCTGCATGTGCTGATCCGTTCTCTTGTTGATGCAGCTCTACACGTCTTCGCTGATGCACATTCGACTGCACGGACCAACTTGCTTCGCGCCGTACGTTGGTGATTCTTTGGAATGGTTGACTGGGTCTAGACATTAACCTAATGACATAAACAGCATCATCCAACAGACGATGGCCATCGCGAGCTCGCTTGGCGACCCTCGCAAACAAAAGTATTTCGTGCTTTTGATCATCACTGGTACGTACAGAGACTCCCTGCAGCTGCTTGTGGAGCGCAACACTTACCCCGGCTTGATGCGATGCCTACTGTAGATGGTGCGATCATGGATATGGCGGCTACGATTGATGCGTTGGTGCAGGCGTCGAACACAGTGCCGCTTTCTGTACGTATTCAGACGGAGGCGCTTGGGCGTTGCTTTGAATGGCGCTAAACGGCGCCACTGATTGCACTTTATCACGTGAATGGTTTGCAGGTGGTGATCATAGGCGTCGGCTCCGCTGACTTTTCGTCGATGTCGGCCCTGGACGGCGATGGGAAGAAGCTTCGAGGCCGCAGCGGCCAGTATGCGGCCCGTGACATGTACGTTCCTTACAGTATCGAACTTGATCAAGTTGCCCTTCCCTGGTGAACTTTTTATTCTAACTGACCTGGTGTGCGCTGCTTGCCCATCTTCAGCGTCCAGTTTGTGCCGTACAACCGCTTCGCTGGGTATCCTGATGCTTTGACGCGCGAGACGCTCGCGGAGATCCCGCGGCAGCTCTGCCAGTTTATGAAGGTCCGCGGGATCGTCCCCAACCCGGCAGTTCCGCCGACATTCCAGACCTTCGCAGAGCCTACAGGCACCTCAGCTCCAACCGCGGCGCCTGCTGCTGCCCACGCTCCGCCAGCCCAAACTCCTGCGCCGCATGCTCCTGGTGAGGCTTACTCTGGTGGACCTCCTCCCCAAGCGTTTGCGTATGGCGAAGCACCGCCTCCGCAACAGGGTTATCCTGGTCAGCAGCCAGGATACCCGCCGCAACAGCAAGGATACCCGCCTCAGCAACAAGGATACCCTCCGCAACAGCAAGGATACCCGCCGCAGCAGCAAGGATACCCTCCGCAGCAGCAAGGGTATCCTCCGCAGCAACAGGGGTATCCTCCGCAGCAACAGGGGTATCCTCCACAGCAGCAGGGATATGGTGGCTATCCCGGACAAGCGCCTGCTCCAGGCTACAACCAGCAGGGAGGGTATCCTGGGCAACCGGGATACCCTCCTCAGGGTGGCAACCCGGCGTTCCAGGCGGCTCCCGGCTACCCAGGGTACCGCGGCTGATCACCAGCGCGACTGGCTGTTTCTACAGCCCAAGGTGATGTCGATGTTGAAGCTCGCTTTGGCAGCTCTCACATCATGCATACTCGTTGTTTAATGCTGAGTCATTCGACTTGTTTGCATGCATCTCCTTGACGCTGCTTCTTGTATGTCTGACTCTTTATCTAACCTTCGGGTCTCGTTCTTGAAGACGTAACTTCGTCAGAGAAACTGCTTGAGCAGCTGCCGCTTGTAGCGCCACGCCTCCGACTTGGACGAGGCCAGTTGCTCGTGCAGCTTCTTAATCTCGTGCTGGAGGGACTGCGTGCTGGCTTCGTCGGACGCGCTCGCCTCGTTTCCGCCGCTTCTGCTCGGACTGGACACTGTAGCCTGACTGGACGGGACCGCAGCCTCTATCCCAGGTGAAGACGTTGCCAGCCGCCACTGGTGGAAGCGTGCCGCTCTTCGTTTCATCTGACCAAGGCGCGACGTGAAGGTGAGTACGTGGGAGCTGCCATCAATCGCGCTCGAGATACCGATGGCGCACCTCAACGACTATGAGCACGTGACACAGACGCTCGGTGGCCAGCATTCGGTTCCAGCACGAGAGCGCGCGTGCTTGGAACGCGAAGGATCGGGCCTCGCACGTCGACTGTCTCCACCCCCCGAATGCCACACGCGTCGCCCGCGTCTGCATCCGGCCGTGGATGCGCGTCACCATCAACGCCGCCTGTCGCCGTCTCGCGACCACATCCTCCGCGATCCGCTTCCAGTGCCTGAAGAGTTTCTGCGCCGCCCGGGCTAGTCGCGAGCGCCGAATGAGCAGCGTCTTCTTGAGTGCTTCGAAGCGCCGAGTGCGCAGCATATCGAGCTGCATGCGCACGAGCACCTCGTCCAGTGTGCCGATCGAGAAGTCGCTTTCGAGCTGCGACGCCAGCGCCCTGCTGCCGCCGAACCGCCGCTGGAACGTGCCCGTCGACAGCTTGGAGGTCACGGAGGACGACCCTGGCAAGCCATACAAGCCGCCGTTCTCGGATTCGAGTCGAGCGACGTGCTGGTCGATCTCCGCGCGCTGCATGGCGTGCTTAAGCTCGAGGCGTACGCTATACCGGTCTTCCTCGAGCGCGGCCTGGGCCTCCTTGGCTCGTAGCGCTTCGTCATGGCGCCATCCGCTCATCCTCGTCTCGCAGTCGAGTTTGATGCGCTCTACTGCGGCGTTCCGCTCGAGCTCCGCGTCCCGAAGAGCTGCAGCCACCGCCAGCTTCTGCCGCTCGGACGCTCGCTCATCGGCCAGAGCAAGCTTCTGGCGTAGCAGCTCCATTTCGCGCTTGTATTGCTCGATGCGCTCGCTGATAGTTTCGTTCTCGAAGCGGTCGACAGCGCCAGGCGTGGCCGCATGGGCGTTCGCGACGGAAGCCCCAAGCCTGTCGGAGTTGGCGGAGGCCACACTCGTCTGCAAGGCGCTGAGCTTGAACACGGCGAGCTGGCGAGACCGCTCAGCCTCTTCATGTCGACGCTGAGAGTCCTCCAGCAGCGCGACCAAGGCCGCCGTGCGCTCGCGCTCGCTGGCTTGAAGACCGACGACAATGTCTTTTTCATGGCGAAACGCATCGCTCGCGCGCATGGCGTCGGCGAGCGAGGCCTCCAGCAAGGCAATCCGTCGAGCGCTCGTCAGGAGCTCGCGGGCGTGGGTCGCTTCCTGCTCGCGCAGCACGTGGACCTGGCGCTCGAGCTCGGCCTTGTCGGCCTCGAGCTGCTGCACGTACTGGCAGAGCTCCGCGAGCCCGGAGGTGTCGACGGACTCGGTCCAGCTCCAGCGCCCCGCCGTATTAGCTGCCTGCTGGACCTCTCTGGCCGGAGATGAGCGCGAAAGAGTGGGCGACGCAGACTCGAGCCGATCGCTTCGCCTCGACAACCGCTTGCCGGCCGTCGCCCACGGACAGGACGTGGAGAAGTACTCGTCGTCGCTGTGGAGGAGCCCGTCGGTCCAGTCGAGCGTGGGCGTGGAGACACTGGTGAGACCATCGTCCGCTTCATCGCCAGCTCTGACAGCCGGCCGCGTGCTTGAAGCCTTCATAGTGGCTCGCGGATCACGTGCCGGCCTGCTTGGAGCGCTTCAACCACGCAGCAGTGGGGATCGATCTGGGGCTGTGGAGGCGGGGCAGCGACAAGTTGAAGCAGAAGCTGTCGCCGCTATTTTGGACCGTGAAGTGGCGATCACGGAGGAAGTCGGTGGTTTTGAAACAACCACTTTGGACACAGCAACCGCACGACAAGCAAGCAAGGCATTCATGACGAGTCTCGCGTCACGAGCACTTCAACTGATGGTAAACGTCGCGTGGATCCCGTGGCTGGATGGGATTTCGGAGCCAAAGGAAGACTTCCAAGCTACCGAGTGATAGTGGACTCCCATGGCATTGAAGCATCGAAGTCAACGACTGCCATGGCGCCGCAGCGATCTGGTAAGACTCCCAGGGCGGTTCACACGTATCTTTGGCGGCGGGCGACGCGCAGAGGACTACAGTGCAGTCCACTTGCTCCCCAAATAGCAGCGGAGGCTGGCAGCGCAGGTGGCGATTCGTCCATTCGTTCCCAGCGTTATCTTTGGCGACAAGCGAGCGATCCCCGGATATAAAAAGCGAGCGTCCGGCATCCCCAGCGCCTCTCTTCAGCCACGAGGTCAGGTCGGGTCGCACGGGCACCCACCTCCAGTGGATCGTGTGTGGGGTGGCTCGAGATCTTCGCTCCGACAAGATGCGCACCCACGAGAGCGCATGTCCACTGCAGCAGCTCCGTGCAGCCGAGTCGAGCGCCCTTGCCTACCTACCGACCGTCACTTCAGCAATCGGAGCGGAAGACGCGCATCCAGCGTCTGCGTAGCTTGCCAAGAGCGCGGACGCCGACGCCATGGGCTGCATCAACTCGGTGCCGTCGCGCCCGGGCGCGTCGAGCGGCGTCGACGCGGTCGTGGGCAACGACGCGGCGGCCGTCGACCTCAAGATGAGCATCCTCCTGCGCGAGAAGCGCGCGGCGCAGCGCCGGCACGACGTGTTCGCCGAGTCGGTGCAGTTAGACGAGCTGGTGTCGGCGGATGACGTGACGCTCGAGGCCGTGGCGGGGGTGCCGCGCGTGCCCAAGTCGCGCGAGACGACGGAGCTGATCGTGCAGGCCCTGCTAGGCAACTTCCTCTTCTACGCCATCGACCGGTCGGACGTGGAGGCGATCGCGGGCGAGATGGTGGAGAAGAGCGTCGACGCCGGGGACGTGGTCATCACGGAGGGCGACACGGGCGACTTTTTGTACGTGGTCGAGGCCGGGCAGTTCACCGTGACGGTGCAGGGGGCAGTGGTCGGCTCGGCGCAGCGCGGCGCGTGCTTCGGGGAGCTCGCGCTCGTGTATAACTGCCCGCGCACGGCGACGGTCGCGTGCGCCACGGGCGGCAAGCTGTGGGCGCTGGCGCGCGTCACGTTCCGGCGGCTCGTGGCGCGGCTGCAGCGCGAGCAGCTCGCCGAGTGCAAGAACGCGCTGCGCAAGGTGGCGCTGCTGCACCCGCTGACGGAGGCGCAGCTCGGGCAGCTGGCCGAGGCCGCGCAGCTCGTGTCGTTCGCGCAGGGCGAGCGCATCATCACCAAGGGCGAGTCCGGCAATGTGCTGTACATCATCAAGAGCGGCTCGGTGCGCTGCTCGGACTTTGACGCGACGGCCGAGACCACGCTGCAGCTGACCGAGAACGACTACTTCGGCGAGCGCGCGCTCATGACGCACGAGCCGCGCGCCGCCAACGTGACGGCCGAGACGGACGTGGCTCTCATCGCGCTGGACCGGCAGGCGTTCGACGACCTGTTGGGCTCGCTGCGCGAGGTCATCGACCACAACCTGAGCGTGCGCGTGCTGCAGTCCATCCCACTGCTGCAGCACCTGAGCGCGAGCGAGAAGGAGCGGCTGTTCGAGGCGCTCGAGCCCGTCACGTTCGCGGACGGCGAGCACGTGATCCGCGAGGGCGAGGCCGGCTCGACCTTCTACATCATCAAGAGCGGCTCGGCCATCGTCAAGACGCGCGGCGACGGCGGCGGCCCGGCGCAGGCCAAGGCGCAGGTCGCGACGCTCACGGCCGGCCACTTCTTCGGCGAGATGTCGCTGCTGCGCGGCGAGCCGCGGCAGGCCGACGTGATCGCCGAGGGCGGCGCGCTCGAGTGCCTGCAGCTCGGCCGCGAGCGCTTCGTCGAGCTGCTCGGGCCCGTGCAGGACGTGCTCAACCGCGAGGCCGCCGAGCGCGCGCGCATGCTGCGCCGGCAGCAGTCGCGCGTCGCGTTCGAGCACCTCGAGGTGCTGCGCACGCTCGGCTGCGGCACGTTCGGGCGCGTCAAGCTCGTCCGGCACCGCGTGACGGGCACGCCGTACGCCATGAAGGTCATCCGCAAGGCCAAGGTCGTGGCCTACAAGCAGCAGAAGAACGTGCTCAACGAGAAGCGCATTATGGCGCGCTGCGACCACCCGTTCATCCTCAAGCTGCTCGAGACGTTCCAGGACGCGCGTCAGCTGTACCTGCTGCTCGAGTTCGTGCAGGGCGGCGAGCTCTTCACGTACCTGCACTGCTCGCCGCGGTCGCCCGGGCGGCTCGCGAACGACCACGCGCGCTTCTACGCGAGCCACGTGCTGCTGGCGCTCGAGTACCTGCACGACCGCAGCATCGTCTACCGCGACCTCAAGCCCGAGAACCTGCTCATCGACCCGGACGGGTACCTCAAGGTGGTCGACTTTGGCTTCGCCAAGGTCGTCGACGACCGCACGTACACGCTGTGTGGTACGCCCGAGTACCTCGCGCCCGAGCTCGTGCTTGGCAAGGGCCACAACCGCGGCGTCGACTACTGGGCGCTCGGCGTGCTCATCTACGAGATGGTAGTCGGCCACTCGCCCTTCTCGGGCGGCGGCACGGCCGACCAGATGCAGATCTGTCGCAACATCGTCAAGGAGAAGCTCGAGTTCCCCCCGTGGGTCAGCGACGCGTGCCGCGACCTGATCGCCAAGCTGCTCGAGCGCGACCAGACGCGCCGCCTGGGGCTCACGCGGGGCGGCGCGCGCGCCATCCGCGCCCACGCGTGGTTCGCCTCGCTCGACTGGGACGCCGTGCTGCACAAGCGGGAGCCGGCGCCGTACAAGCCGTCGCTCGCCAACCCGCTGGACGCGTCCCAGTTCGACACGGGCGCGGACGACGAGGCCGAGGCCGAGGCCGACGAGTACACGGACGACGGCAGCGGCTGGGACAAGGACTTTTAGACGCGCCGGGTGTCAAGCAAGTAAGTATTTATCACGCCCCAGGCCGCAGGCGTCCATACAGATCACTGGTCGTCCGTTTTTGTCGACGTCGCTCGCTTCTTCTTGGCGCGCACCTTTTTGGTCGTCGGCTTCTTGACCGACAGCGGGTTGGGCGCCTTGGCGCGCCGCTTCTTGTTGCGCGCCACGGCGCCCTCCCCGTCTTCTTCGTCGCCAGCAGACGCGGCCACCGCGTCCAGTGCGCGCTTCTCGCCAGCGCCCAGCGCGGCCTGCTTGGCTCGGTCTTGCTGTCGCACGATAGCGAGCGTGGCGCGCGAAATGTCCTCGAAGACGAGCACGGAGCGGTTCAGGTACAGCAGCGGCACGCCGGGCACCGCGCGCAGCAGCTTGCGCAGCTCCACCTCCTGCGTGCACACGACCAGCTTGCGCTCGTTGCGCTCGCCGACGAGGCGCGCGATCACCTTGGACACGTCTTCCTCCTCGCCGTCCGAGGCGGCGGCGGCGCCACGACTCGGCTCGGGCTCGTGCTCAAGCACCTGCAGCTGCTGCGCGAGCGCGAGCGCCGCGCGCATGGGCTCGCCCAGCAGCTCGAGCTCGCGCAGCGCCGCGCGCGGCACGAGCAGCTCGCAGTCACCCGGCTTGACCTGCAGCACCTTGGGCAGCCGCTCGCGCAGGTCTACCTTCATCTGCACGCACATGGCGATGAAGTTGCCGTCCAGCAGCACGCGGTACGGAGGCTTGATGCCGCACAGGAAGTGGAACTGGCGCAGCGCCTTGCGGATCGCCTTGGCGCGGAGGTGGCGCATGGCGCGGAGGGAGAGAACGGGTAGAGGGGAGCAGGCGCTTGGCGAGGCGGGACAGCCGCGGGAAGATGGCGCTGCTCGCTCGAGCGTTGCAGTTGGTCGACGCGAGAACCGTGCCGCCCAGTCAAATTGCATGAACAATATGGACCAATCAGGAGCGTTTATCAACCATCATTAAACATTTGATTGGTGAAAATATGAGAATATATTGTTTGATTGGGTGAAATGATCTCGCAAAGTAGCTCCATGTCCTGGACACACCAATGACCAATCGGAAGGTTATTGTATGCACATTTGGTACGTGACCACGCACCTTCGAGCTGCAGACGGTGAAGCAGGGTTGACAAAGGGCCCCATGCTACTGTATCCATAGTATGGATGGCATCTCGGTCTTGAGGTGGGTAGCCTTCAACTGTTGTTGCTGTCATCGACCGATATTGTTGCTGGCCCCCACCCATTTTGCTTCAAGTCCTATACAAATTCGTATCACAGTATATATACTATATTTCATATGGGTTGCAGTATTGTCCATTTAAGAATATAAACTTGTATATATTTATGTATTGCCACACCTAGTATTATCTGTGACGAGGTGGACTCTGTCAATGCTAGAGATTCGCACTGTCCTCTTCGCCCACTTTTCAAATCACCACGTGCACATGGGAATCTTGTTGCCGCTGCGGAGACCTCGCTCACTGAAACCGAATGTTTCCGTCCACGCGTCGTTTCACTTGATCAAACTATACTGTAGCTAGGGCGGACGTATCAAAGGAGCTGCTCATGGACGCCGCATCGCATGCTTGAGCCGGCGCGCCGTCGTCGCAGTCACAGTACAGTATCAGAGCGCCGCTGCGCCCCGCACTACTGTATACAAAGCATGGCGCTCGACGAGGTCGGGGGCGTGGCCGCCGCCTTCCACGCGCGGCTCGAGAACCGGCGGCTGCCGTCGCCCGCCGGCCCGCACCACGCGGCCTTGAGCTCCGACAGCAGCGACCGCGCGGACGACGACGAGATCGCCATCATGGCGAGCTCCATCAAGCTCAGCGCCGACCAGGAGCAGAGGTGCGTCGCCCCCCCTCCCCCTCTCCCCCATTGACTGTGTCCACCGACCGACTCGGGACTGGCGTCGAGCGGCGCTTGCCTGACACGGCCGCTCGCTTGGTTGCCCTGCAGCATCACACTGGACGACGAGGACTTCGAGTCGATCGACCTGCTCATGCGCAACGCGCGCAAGCCGCCGCGCGCCCACGCCCGCGCGCCCCCGGCGGCGCGGCGGCGCGTGCTCGGCACCGCCGGCGTCCTGGCCATCTGCTTCTTCTGCGTGCGCCCCCCCCTCTTCGCATCGCTGGGCTGTTGGGGACCGAGTCCATGCATAACCCATGCCCGTCGACTGACTCGTAGATGACGCGCCTGGCAGGTATGTGGCGGACCCGTCGGCCCCGACACGGTCATCGCGGACGACCCCGTGTCGGGCACGCTCTTCCTCGTGCTCTTCCCGCTGCTGTGCAGCGGCCCGTACGCCGCCATCATCGCGGAGCTCTGCTCGGCGCTGCCAGAAGACGGTAGGCTGCTCCGGCGATACACTTTCCTACTACTGCTGCGGCTGCGGCTGCTGACAGGCTGCCGTACCCGCCGCTGTATCGACGCCTTGGTCGTGCTCACGCCACCAATGCGCCTGTAACTGCGGACGATGCGCAGGCGGCTACGTGGTGTGGGCGCTCAACGCGTTCGGCCCGGCGGCCGCCTTCCAGGTCGGCTACTGGGCGTGGGTCGCCAGCGTCTTTGCGCGCGTGTACCGCATCGCGCTCGCCGTGCGCCTCGTCGAGTCGACGCTCCGCCTGTCGCTCGCGTGGGGCGTCTCCTTCGCGGTCCGGGCCGCGGCCGCGGTCGTGCTCACGCTGCCGAGCCTCCTGGGCACCCGGGCGCTGACGCTGACGCTCTTCGTGGCGCTCGCGGCCTTTGTGGTCGCGCCCTACGCGGTGCTCACGGCCTGGGGGTACTCCCAGGAGTCCATCACGTCCGGCACGGCCGCCCCGACGGCGTCAGGAGCGCCCATCGACTGGGTCGGGCTCGGCGACACGCTCTTCTGGAGCTTCGACGGCTTCCACATCGCCTCGACGGTCGGCGGGCACGTGCTCAACCCCGCGCGCACCTTCCCGCACGCCATCTACTTCGCCTTCCTCGCCATCTACACGCTCTACCTGCTGCCGCTGCTCGCCTCCTACAGCGCCGTGCGCGCGTCGTGGCGAGAGCTGACCGATTGGAGCTTCCCCGCGCTGGCCGCGCACATCGGCGGCCCGGGGCTGCGCGGCCTCGTCGTCGTCGCGACGGTCGTCGGGCTGCTCGGCATGTACACGGCGCAGGTCTTCTGCGAGGGCTACAAGCTCTGCGGCATGGCGGACGTCTCGCTCGTGCCCAAGATCCTCAAGCGGTGCGTCTTGGCCGCGTGACGAGCGACTGATCTGTCGCTCAAGCCGCTCTCTCTCTCTCTCTTGGCGCCTTGAATGCGCTTCAGACGCAGCCGGCGGTTCGACAGCCCGTACGTCTCCATCAGCGCCAGTCTGGCCGCCGTCCTGGCCGTCTCGACGTGCAGCTTGGACGTGTTGCTGCCCGTGGGCAGCACGTTCGCCGCGCTCACGCAGCTCGTGATCCTCGCCGCGGCCATTGAACTGCGCCGCTCGCTGCCCTTCATGCCGCGCCCAGCCAAAGGTACGTCGCCATTGGGGAGGCTTGATGTTGACCTGTTAATTAACGGACAGACGTGTGCGGTCGTCTCTCGCTCCAGTTCCCGGGGGGATGCCGCTCATGGTGCTGCTGTCGGTGCTGCCGTCGCTGCTGCTCGGGTACCTGGTCGTGCGCACCTTCATGAAGCCCACGCCCGCCATCGTCTGCGGCGCGCTGTTGGCTCTGGGAGTGCTCCTGGGCGGCGCCCGCGTGCTCTACCGCCGCCGCTCGCGACGCTTTCTGTAGGTAGGTAGAGGTTAGACCGCCACGAACAGTATCTATCATCACTTCAACTCGTACCTGTTGTCGATCTCACCGTATTATCAGAAATCACGGGAAATTATGTATGTGGTCCACACACGTTTCGATAGAATCTCTTTGGGAAGGGCGACGTGAGCGTCACTCGTCGCTCTGGATTTCTGAACTGAGGAATCGCCAAATAATAGAAAGCGCGAGTTCTTTCCATCCGTCGGTCCAGAACACTCTCTACGAGCAATCCCAATCGCGAACACTCCTAATGGACGCGGCGACGAGTGCGAGCCCCGCGGCCGCGGCGGCGGCCCCGACGCCGCTCGAGCGCCTGCGCAAGGCCGTGGACGCCAACCCGCTGGACTTCACTGCCTGGACGGAGCTCCTCGCGCTGCTCGAGAGCGACGTACGTCCCCATCCAGCCCATCGCCTGCAAGCGTCTCCTGTCGTGCCACACACTCACTGTTCCTGCATACGTAGCCGTCGGCGGCGCCCGAGCAGGTCGAGGAGACGTACGACCGCTTCCTGGGCGAGTTCCCGCTGTGCTTTGGCTACTGGAACAAGGTGCGTCGCCTGCGCGTTAGGGTTCCATGTTAGGGTTCCATGCTTTAGGGTTCCGCGCTCGCTTGCTCACCACGGCATGCGCTCCTCCGCACGGGGGGACAAACAAACCGCCGCCGCCAGTACGCGCAATACGAGTACGCGCTCGGGTCGCGCGCGCCCGCGGACGGCGCGACGGCCGTAGACCTGACGCAGGCGAGCCAGAAGGCGCGCGCCGTGTACGAGCGCGGCGTCGCGGCCGTCAAGCACAGCGTCGACATGTGGCTCAAGTACTGCGAGTTCGTCATCCACACGCAGCGCGCGCCCGTCGACGAGTGCCGCGCGTGCGTCCGTCCATCCGTCGGCATTGCTCCATATACTATACAAGGACGTCGTGTCCGTCAACAAGCATGTGCACTGACTGTTGGTGTGGTGCACGCACACACGGCAATAGGGCGATCGAGGCGTCCGTGACGGCGTGTGGAAGTGACCCGCTGGCGGGGCCGCTGTGGGAAATGTACATCCAGCTCGAGACGATCAACGTACGTGGCGGTGGAGAGGTGGCTCGTGCGTTGGAGGCGTCACGATCCGAGTGCATACAGTACACACACCACCAGGGGGATGCTGACGCTGGCACTATTGCCTACGTACGACCCCTTACCTGACGTGTCTACAGAACGACATGCTGCGGCTGAACCAGGTGTTCAAGCGCGTCATGGAGCAGCCGCTGGCCAACCTGGACGAGTTCTGGGAAAAGTACAACCAGTTCGTGCTCGCGCAGCAGCTGCACGTGCTGGCGACGCCCGAGGAGCTCCAGGCGCTCGCGGGCGAGGACGACATGATGGACGAGGGGTTGCTACGCGTCAAGATCGTCAACGCGGTCGAGGACGTCAAGAAGAAGACGGCCGAGCGCGTGTTCCGCCGGCAGGCGTTCGAGGCGGGCATCGACCGCAGCTACTTCCACGTGACGCCCGTGTCGGCCGCGGCGCTGCGCAACTGGCACAGTTACCTGGACTACGAGGAGGTCGCGGGCGACGACGCGCGCTGCGAGGTGCTCTACGAGCGCTGCCTCATCGCGTGCGCCAACTACGAGGACATGTGGGTGCGCTACGCGGCGTGGAAGGAGAAGGTCGCGGGCTTTGCCGCCGCGGACGAGGTCTTCCAGCGCGCCGTCCAGGTCTTCCTCAAGTACCGCGCGTCCATCTACCTCGAGTACGCCGCCTTTTTGGAGGCGCACGCCAAGGTGGACGAGGCGAGCGCCGTGTACGACAAGGTGCTCGCGGACGTGGCGCCGGCTCTGATCGAGGCGCACCTGCGCTTCTGCAACTTCCAGCGGCGCTGCAAAGGCGCCGAGGCGGCCGCGGCGGCGTACGAGCGCGCGATGGACGCGGTCAAGGATGGCGACTCGGACGTCCTCACGCACGTGGCGTCGACGTACGCCGCGTTCCTGCTGCGCTCGTGCGGCGACGCCGAGCGCGCGCGCGCCGTGTACGAGCGCGCGACGGCCAAGGCTGGCAACTCGCTGCTGCTGTGGCTGAACTACATTGCGCTCGAGACGGAGGCGAGCCGCGGCTCGGATGCGTTCCCCGAGGCCGTGACGCAGCTGTTCGAGCGCGCGATCGCCGACAGCAGCGCGCTGACGAGCGACGAGAAGAACGACGTGTGGCTCCAGTACGCCGACTTTGTCGACATGTACGGCGCCCGCGTCCAGGACGCGCGCGAGCTGTACGAGCGCGAGCTCACGTGGAAGCGCAAGAACGGCATGCCTCGCGAGCGGTCCATGAAGGTGCTGACGTGGAGCGCGTGGGCCGGGCGCGGCGGCGAGTCGGAGGTGGGCAGCAAGCGCCAGCGGGTGGACGGCGCGCCCGCCGTTTCAGCGTCGACCGTGGCGGTCGCAGGAGCGCCGGTCGCAGCCAACGCGTACGCGGCGCAGTACTACCAAGGCTACCAGGTAACCGTGCATGTGTGTGTGTGTGTGTGTGCTGCTCGCTTGAGGAGGAACGCGCGCTGAGAGCTCCGTGCTCCGAGCACGGAGTGATCGTCTCTGGTCGTTTGTGTCGAGGGAGCGCTCAGCGCGCCGGCTAGTGGGGGCCGAGCAGAGCGCAGACGCACTCGCTTGTGCTGTTGCCGGCCTCGCACGGTGTCCGTCGCCACGCGGAGCTTCGGATCTGTCTTGGGAGTTTGCATCTCGCTCTCTTTCTCTCTCCTCGCGCGTGCATGCGTCCCGCCCTAGGCGCTGGTTCAGGCGTGGAGCAGTGGCTTGAGGTCGCCTTCTAACATGCTGCTGCTGCTCTCGGTGTGTTGCTCCTAGGGATACGGCGGCCAAGCGTATTCACAGGCCTCAAACGCTGCGGCTACCGCGACGCCCGCCGCCTACGCGCAGGCGTACTCGCAACAGTACGCCGGGTACTACCAGCAGTAGTAAGTCGACACGGGATCAAGGGGCCGACTCCGCGCCCCAAAAGCGCTGCGGTATGCATAATCAGGGAAGGGGTGCTCTTGTCACGGAGCACGTAGACGGAAACACTGCAGCGGGGCTGGCATAATGGATTGACTTGAACGCCCTCGTGCCTGCTCGCTAGTGGTGGCGCTGGTGCTGCTGCTGCTTGTGCAGCAGGTCGAGCGCCTGCTTGCTCTTGAGCGTCTGCACTTGCGACAGGTGCACGAGGCGCAGCTTGGAGAGCTGCTGCTGGATGCCCGCGAGCGCGGACGGGTTCACGAGCCTGCACTCCGCGTACTGCTGCTGCAGTACCTGAATCTCGCGGTACTGCTGCTGCATGAGGCGATGCAACTGGAACGAGTGCTCCATCTTCACCTGCTCCAGCGTCGGGCCGGGTGCCATCCCAATCGACGTCGCGTTTGCCATGTGAATCGCGTTGGTCGCTGCAGCCGCCGACATCATCGTGCTTGACGGCTGATGCTGTTGCATGACGCTACTGACGCCACTCGTGGGTTGCATACCGTTGGTGACACGCCCAGGTGAGTGACCGACCGAGACGTTCGGCGGTCGTGCCATGGTCGCTGACGTCACAACGTTCGAGGTGGGAGCGCAGGAGACGTCAGGCTGAGAAGACTGCGGCCGTGAGACGAGCGTAAGGGCGTTGAACGGGATCTGGAACAGCGCCTCGTGCTCGTCAATGTAGACCGAGTACAGCTCTTGCCCGTAGATCTGCGGCGACGCCACGATGCGCCCCTGGTGGTGACGACAGCCAGTCATGAGTGTGAGCATTCTCGTACGTATAGTCGTGCTCGGATCACGATAGTTGACTTACAATCTTGCCCGCGAGGTTGCGCGCTCCACAGGCGACCAGGTCTGCCGTGTTCTGTTAGGATCACCGCGCCACGGTCATGTTAGTATCTCCAGCGTATGTGTGTGACGGACAGCAGCTACAACAGATACATGAACACTAACCCGGATAAGCACAGCTGTGCCGACTGTCAAGTCCGATCGTTTGGGAAGCTGCGGTTGAATGTAGTTAGCCATGGCAGCAGCCTGCGCCGGTTGAGTCACTGGCGCCGAGACCGGTGTCGTAATGGGCTGCGTCACCACAGGCGTCGCCATGGCGGCAGTCGCAGCAGCCTCCCGCGCCTTCTGCTCCTGCTGCTGCTGCTGCTGCTGCTGTTGCTTCTGCTGCTGGCGCTGCAACAAGAGCTGTCGCTGCTGCTGCTGCAGCTGTTGAAGTTGCTGCAGTTGCTGCAGTTGTTGTTGCTGCTGGGTCGGTTGTAACGGCGTCGACTTCGACGTCGGCGTCGGCGTCGGCGACGGCGTTGGCGCCGGCTTCTGCTGCGGCTGCGCTGGCTGCGGCTGCGGCTGCGGCTGCCCACCGGCAGGCAAGAGCGCGACTGGCTTGCCCTGCGGCTTGGCCACCACCTTCACAGCCGGCGCCTGTTTGTTAGCGTTAGCACTGACGCTTGAAGCGGCGGCGGCGGCGGCAGCTGCCGCCTGTAGAGAGCTTAAGTAGGCAGTGACGCTAGGGGCGGGGCCAGCGGCAGTCGACGTCACCGGGAGGCCCGCGGGTCGGGCTGCCTGCAGCGCATTACTCGCGCTCGCCTTGGCCGGCGTCGTGCTGTTCAAGCCGGCGCGGCAGAGGTGGCGGTGAGAGAGGGACTGCGCTTCCTGTGAAGCCAAAAGGCGTCGAGGGCGCACCTCACCACCGCGCGCTTCTTGCGGTTGAGCACGGCCTCGTAGCCCTGGTGCGCGACCTTCCAGCGCCGCTTCATATTGTACGAGCTGACCATTCGCCACCGCCCGCGACGCAGCACGGAGCATTTCGCAGGAATTAGAGTCGGCTTTTCCCTTTACGCGAAGGCACGCCCCCTACAACGTCTCGTACCGCTGCCGCGTGATGGCCTCGTTCGCGCGCACGGCGTCCGCCACGTGGCCAAAGTACGCCACCGGGTTCGCGGGGTCCACGTCCACCGTACGGCGCGTCACGAGCCCCTGCAGATGCGGCTGCGCGGCCGGGACCGACGCCGAGAGCATCGCAAATTGCGGCCTTTCCGACGTGCTGGTTGCTGTTGCTGGTTGCGCTTTCTTGGGCGAAGAAAGTGGTGCGCTACGGAGGCAACTTCGCACTTATTGCTTGTCTTTGTTAAGTTCGTTTTCAGTGTCCTCTCTGCTTCATGTGCGTACTTAGCGTTCAGATCTTGTTGCTTCTTCTAGAGTGACACCATACACACACACACACACACACACACACACAAACCGAAGCGACTGACGGATTGATCGAGGGACTTGCGGGCGCGATGAGCGACGGCACCAAGCTAATCGGCGTGATTGGGGACGAGGACACCGTCACAGGCTTCATCCTGGCGGGCGTGGGCCACCGGACGGCTGAGGGGACCAACTTCCTGGTCGTCAAGCCCTGTGCGTAGACTCAGCGCACTTTGGAAGCCGAGCGAAACGCCGCTGACGCGTCTCGTGCTTTGTGGTGGCAGCGACACCGATCTCGGCCATCGAGGAGAGCTTCCGGTCGCTCACGAACCGCGACGACATCGGCATCATTCTGATTAACCAGCATGTGAGTCGCGCCGGCGTGGGCAGGAGAGAGTGAGACGTTTGAGCTCATCGGTTGTTGGGGATGCAGGTCGCCGAGGAGATCCGCCACCTGCTCAACACGTACGAGAAGACGATCCCCACGGTGCTGGAGATCCCGAGCAAGGACTCGCCATACGACCCGTCCAAGGACTACATCATGAAGCGCGTCAGCCTTATGCTGGGCGAGTGATTTTTGCGAGGTGCCTGGAGGGAGCCGGGCAGCTTGGAGCCCTTCGCGCGGGGGCAGTGTTCGGTTGACCCTGCGTGCCCTACTGATGCTTGAATGGAAACGTATTGCATGCTCAATGTCGCTCGACACGACTGGCTAGGTTGCATTCCCCATTGCGGCACTCTATTAACTGGTAGTCACTCCGCTTGCGCTGGAGGCATCAATGTCAGCTGGATACGATGAGGGACTGCCTCCACGATCAGTCGGCTGCGATTCACGTCTTTGTGCTTGCAGGTTATCATCGTCGATTACTTCAAGTAGCAGTCGACACTTGCCTTCGCCGCTGGAATGCTGTCGAGTCAAGCACCAAGCAGCAAGAAGACGACGAAGCGATAAAGAGGATCAAGGGCAGGCAGGAGCTTGCATTCTCATAGAGAAAGAAACGGAAGGCTAAAGCGAAAGCGAGCAACACGCACAGCGCGTACGGCAGACAAGCTGCATACACGGGGAGTCGGCCGAAAACGCGCGGCGATCTCTACCTCCAGCGAGCGGATCGCCAACCGCCGTGGCTCGTGTCCTAGTTGAGAATGGACGAGCGCGCGGCGACACTTGGTTCCAGCCCACGCTAAGGCCGGCACTAGGGCGCCATTACTTGGCCTTCTGCAGCGTGGCGGCGAGCCAGTCCAGGCCCTCGTACAGGCCGTCGCCCGTCGTCGCGCAACACGCCTGGATGAACCACTGGCGGTGGCGGAGGCCGTGCAGACCCAGCTTGTCCGTCATCTCCGCCGCGCTCATCGCGTTCGGCAGGTCCTGCTTGTTCGCGAAC
>JAADXZ010000601.1:0-17226 GCA_023338055.1 Phytopythium mirpurense | reverse complement strand
GGGAGGGAGGGAGGGAGGGAGGCCAAGTGGTCTGGTGTGTGGGGAGAGAGAGGTGGAATTGAATTGTGAGGCATGGAGACGTAGGGCGTAGGGCGTGGGGGGCATGCGAGTGAACATTGTCCGGGTGAGTGACGGTTCATGTATGCATGAGATCTCAGCGGGGGGAGACCCTTGATGACAAGACGCATTGACGAGTCAGTACTACTGTACACTGTACAGTTGAACCAACAGTGAAGGAGAGCGGACCCCATGATGGGGATCTCATAACGGACGTCTCTCATCCGAGGACGCTTCGTGAGTGCTCCATCGGATTATAACCAAATACAGTACACACTCGAAAAGATACAGATTGGCTATAAATCCAAACCAAATCATTGTTTTGTCCAATCATACATCCGAACGGATATCTTCTCGTCGAATTCCCAAAGGCTTCAGATCCCAAAGCCCAAGAAAGACGCTCGACCGAGATGCCGGCGATCGAGGTGGCGATCGTGCAGTTCGGTGCGTCCGTCCTCGCGGCCCCTGCGGCCGCTCGACGGGGTCCACGGGGTCTACAGTAGGGCCCCACCACTAACCCCACGCGCGTGTCCGTCCCCACAGACCCGCAGATCGGACAGATGGAGCGCAACATGGCCGTACGTAGCCTCTACCTCCCACCACCCAAAAACACAGCAACTTTTTATCTAACGAGCGGATCGTCCCCATGTTGCAGCATGTGGACGCCATGATCGCGTCGCTGTCCGCAGCGGACAACCTGTCCATCCTCATGCTGCCAGAGGTGGGTGCGGCCCCTCCAGGTCCCCTGCGTGCGGGTCCCCTTGAGGCCGGACCCCTTGAGGACCCCTTGCGGACGCCGTGGGGACCCCTGGGGGGCGAATGAGGACCCCACTCCAGCCCCCACTCCCTCTCCTAACGCGCCCGCGTTGCTCCGTCCGTCCGCAGCTGGCCTTCTCGGGCTACGTCCTCCGCTCGAAGGAGGAGGCGGCGCGTGTAGCGGAGCCCGCGGGCGACGGCCCGGTCTTCCGCTGGTGCCAGCGGCACGCGCGTCGGCTGCGCTGCCTCGTGACCTGCGGCTACGTGGAGCGGGGCGGCCGCGGGACCGCAGCGGACGGCGACGCCTTATACAACGCGGTGCTTGTGGTGGACCGGGACGGGTCGCTGGCCTGCAGCCCACGCAAGACGTTCCTGTACGAGACGGACAAGCCGTGGGCCACGGCCGGGTCCGGCTTCCAGAGCTGGCGCTGTCCCTGGCTCGGGACGGACATTGGACCGGACGGCGGATCGGGGGACGGCGGATCGGGGGACGGCGGACCGGACGGGACGGGGGGCGGCCGCGTCCTTGCCTTTGGCGTGTGCATGGACATCAACCCGGACGACTTCCGCGCGCCGTTCGAGGCCTTTGAGCTCGCGCGCTTCTGCGTGGCGCGGCGCTGCGACCTGCTGCTGCTCACGTGCGCCTGGTGCGACTTTGAGCCGCCGGACGCGCCGGAGCGGCCCACGCTCGAGTACTGGGCCGCACGGTTGGCGCCCGTGACGCGCGCCCTACGGGACCGAGGGGACGGAGGGGACGGAGGGGACGTGTTCCTGCTGGCCGCCAACCGCATCGGAGAGGAGCGGGGCACGTTCTTCGTGGGCGCCAGCTGCGTCTTGGGGCTGCGGCGGCCCGAGGTGCTCGCGTACGCTCCGCGCCGGCAGGAGACGGTCGTGCGCGTGTCGCTGCCCGCGTGAGGACGGGAGGGGGTTGGCTGGGTGCGGACACAGAGTTTGCGGACGCTGAGTTTGCGGACGTTGGGTTGCGGACGCTGGGTTGCGGACGGAGGACTCGGTCATTGCTCTTTATTATAGACAGCCGACGAGCGACCAGACTGAGCGCGGGGAATGGGACACACACACACACACACACAAGAAGGCGAGAGAGGATGCGGATGCGGATGCGGATGCGTGGCTCAAGCACGCTTGAGGATGCCGACGGGTCGGCTGGGGTTGGCTGGCGGCTCGCAGCGGCCCGAGGAGCGCGCGCTCTCCGTCCGCCGGGCGGTGGGGGGCGCGCCGTGACCCGAGGAGCTGCTGCCCGAGGACGAGGAGCTGGTGCTCGCCGCCCGCGGGGACCGCTGCAGCGCCTGGAGCTTCTTGAGCTGCGGACGCGCGGCTCGCGCGTCGATAAAGAACCCCTCGTGCTGCCGCGCGGGGTCGCGCAGCCAGTCAAAGAGCGAGGAGCTGTCGATGCGGAAGACGCCGTCGTCCCGCAGCGAGATGATGTCGACGAAGGCCCGGCGCAGCAGGCGCATGTCGTCGCTCGAGTAGCCCAGCAGCTCGCGGGCCGCGCGCTCGCGGACGAGCGAGTAGGGCCCGTCCGCGGCGGCCACGATGAGCGCCAGCAGCGGCTGTGCCTTGCGCCAGAGCCGCCGGCGGCCGCTGCCGAACTTGTCCTCGAAGATCTCCATGTAGATCTCAAAGAGCGACTCGGGCAGCTCTCGCAGCACGTCGAGCGTCACGCGGTGGGTCGCGGCCAGCGCCTCGACCGCGGCCATCTTGGCCGCGGCTCCGTCCCCTCGGCCGTCCGCTCCTTGCTCCTCCAGCTGGTTCATCACGGCCGTCATGGGGTGGGCGAGCGCGCGCCGCGTGAACTCGAGGTAGGCCATGTTGCCGCCGCTCTTGCGCTCGAGCTCGGCCCGCGCGGACTCGCGGTCCGGCGCGGCCACACTCGAGCTGACAATGTCGTCCACGAGGAAGCGCGCGTCCTGCACGAAGCGCGGGTTGGCGGCGCTGAAGTCGAGCACGGACGTGATGCGCAGCGCGCGGGTGAGCTCGGGCATGGGCTTGCTCGTCACGAGCACGCCGAGCCAGGACGGCAGCTGCGGGATGAGCTGGGACAGGAGCACGAGCAGCTCGTTGCGGACGAAGGATGAGTCTGCGGACGAGTCTGCGGACGGGTCTGCGGACGGGTCTGCGGACGAGCACTGGTCGAGCCCGTCGATGAGCAGGAACTGGGGTGTGAGCGGCTCGTCCAGCGCGTGGAGCGGGTCCACGAGCAGCTTGCGGGCCAAGAGGACGGCGTCCGGCTCCTCGAGCACGTACTTGAGGTTGAGGCGCGCGAGCTGCCGCTTGAAGCCCGGCAGGGACGCCACGACCTGGCGCACGAGCGACAGCAGCACGACCCGCGGCTGCGACTTGGCCTTGCGGTCGAACTTGCACAGGTGCGCGGCCAGCAGGTTGCCGCCCGAGAAGCGCGCGAACACGCGGCCCGCGAACGTCGACTTGCCCGTCCCGCCGGCTCCCACGACGGCCAGCAGCCGGTCGCGGCCCACGTCCAGGCCCGAGTCGAGCCACTCCTGCACGCGGTCCACGGCCCACTCGCGGGTCCCGGCCGCCAGCCCGCGGGCGAGCCGGGCCGCGTCCGGACGGGGGTCCACGAGCGGGAAGAGCTCGTCCAGCTGCTCGGTCCGCAGTGGGGCCGACAGCACGTCGTCGTCCACGGGCGCCAGCTGCGTCATGCGCGAGGACGAGCGGCCGGTCGAGGCCGAGGACGTGCTGCGGGTCGAGGCCGAGGACGCGGACGGCGGCCGCGCGGCCGTGAGACGCGCCTTGGTCGCCTCGGACGTGACCACGGACGCGGACCGCGCGATGGCCCGCTGCACGTCCGCAGGTAGGGGCGGCGCGTCCCCTGGCCCTGCGGATGCGGACGCGGGTGCGGACGCGAGAGGGGACGCGCCCACGGCCGCGACGAGCTGCGAGAGGGCGCCCTGCAGCAAGGCCACCTCCTTGAGCACGTCGTAGCGCAGCGTGTGCATCTCGTTCATGACCTCCCGACGGAGGGCCTGCACCTCGCCGCGCACCTCGGCCAGCTCGGCCCGCACCGCGTCCGCATGGCCCGGGGCCGACGCCCCGCGCGCGAGCCCCGGGGGACGGAACATGGCCGACGCGTCCCCGTAATATTCGGACCCGGCGGACGACGACGCGTAGCTGGCCTCGCTCGTCGTGGCCACATGGTCCTCGGCCAGCGGCTCGAGGCCCGTCCCGCGGAGCTGCTCCGTCGTCCGGTAAACTACGTCGGTCGAGCGGCTCGCGGGCGCCGTGTTTGCGTAAAATACCTCCTCCACGTCGTCCGCCACGTTGACCGTCGCGTGCAGGGACGTCGTGCGCGCCAGCTTGAGCGCGTCCTCGTCCTCGTGCCCGGGCTTGAGCAGCTTGTCCTTGCGGCTGCTGCTGCTGCGCAGCTTGGTCTTGAGCTTGGTCATCGGCCCCATGGTGGGGTCGGGCCGCGGACGATGGGAATCTATTGGGGGGGGCGCCGCCGCAGGGACGAAGTAATTTACAGTATGTAGTCGGGCTGCCGGCTAAACAAGAGTGAGGACGAAACGCCAAGGCGGATAGAAAGGTGGGTGGACTGGCGTGGAGCACTGCAGTGTACTGTACTCGTGGTCGACTTCGGATTGACTTGGAGTTTGTAAGGGGAGTAGAAGTCAGTCTCGGCAATGGTTTCAGTTTGACAATGTGAATCTCATTATGTCTATAGTATATCCAAGTAAACAAAGGAAGATAGAAACGAGGCAGATCCCTACCCCTAGCCTCCGTCCGCAATCCAACGAAACCGTGGTGTGTTTTTTTTCTTCCGACTTTCTACACGCACTGACGAGCTTGTCATTTTTGTCAGTACATCATTGTTAAACTGAGCCTAAAACAGTACTGCTCGCTGGTGGTCGAGCGTAACCCACCGCTTGAGTCCGGCAATGCGCTGCACACAAATGACTACTAGTACTGTACTCTACGACTCCGAGAGGACTCTACTACTGTACGTACGGTGCAGAGCAATTTGCTCCTTGATGCGAAAATTTACCAGCGGGCTGAGCCGGAAACAGCTGGCGGATCTCCCAACACTCTACCGCCGCTCTACTGAAGTCTACAGTAAGTGTCCGAACATGCGCTCCACCTACTGGTGCTGCTGTAATGTGTGGTTTCTTCCTTGGTATGCGCGTGTTGAATGGGCCGAGCTCTTCCTTTGTATAGTAGGGCGAGCCGAAAGCTCCAGGCACCAATCGGTTCAACTACTGTAGCTTTCCTTCCGGCGGTAGGGCGGGCGGGAGGGATGATCTACCGAGCCTTGGCTTCAGGATCTCGGATCTCTGCAAAAGCAGTGTGTACCCAGCAGAAAGCAATGTAACCCTGTTACATCCCCTCCGTCTCACACGTCGCACACGTCGCACAGCCACATGGTAAAGATTCAGGTGCACCATGTCGCATACTCAAAAGCCCTTGTGAAGGGTACATGGCGGTGTACCCCTCTCAGCGTGCAGGTGTGGGGTGTGATTGCAGCAGTCGAGTGCCATTGCGGCGGTCCCCGCGGGTCTAAAGTCTGGCGATGTGCTGCGCTGGGCGCTTCCGGCACTACGGCACGTCTAAAAGCGCCCTCCGGCTCCTCAGCGCATGCCCGGGGGCGGCGGCGGCCGCGCGTGGGGCGGCGCTCCTCCGGCCCGGAGCGTCGTCACCTGCAGCGCAACTCACCGAGCGTCCGTCAGTCGTCATCGCCGTGACTTCTTGTGCCCTCTGCATGCGTTCAAGCTAGGTAGTGGCGGCGACGCACCTCGGACTGCAGGTTGAGACACATTTGCCGGAACATGGCCACCTCGTTCTGCAGGCCGCGGATGATCTCTGGCGCAGGTAGAGCGGCGCGTGAGCTATGGCTGGCCAAGCAGTGACGCAGTGAGCCAGCAAAGAAACGAGCGCGCACCTGCGTCATGCTGAAGCTGCTCCTGCAGGCCGCGGTTTGCTCGCTAAGAGCGGCAGCAGAGCACGACAAGGGAGGATAAGCGCGGGTGCGGGACGCGTGCTGACCGATAGACAATGCACGGGGCGCGACGCACCGCCATCTGCTCCTGCACGCTGAGCAGGTGCGCGTTCTGCTGGCCGAAGCGCAGCAGCTGGTCCATCATCTCCGTCACGGCCACCGTGCGCGTCATCTGCCCGTCCGCGCGCGTGATGCGGATGTGCGACGGCGAGTAGATGGCGCCCAGGTCGCTCTCCGCGCCGGGCGACCGGCTGACCGACCCGTTGGCCGCTGGAGACGCCGTCGGAGTCGTGGTCGGGCCGCTCTGTCCATTCAGCACGTGCTGCGACGTCGACCGTGCCGGACTCGCCGGCTTTACCTGGTGTAAACACACCACACGTCACACGTCAGCGCGGCTCCTCCCCCTCTGCTCCACAGCGCGCACTCGTCACCTGCTTGGGCGTCGTCGGTGGCTTCTTCACGGCCTTTGGCGGCTCGTGTACAGCTGCGATCACCGTCTGCTGCCGAGGCGGAGACGCAGCCTTGGGCGCCTTCTCCTTGTGCTCCTGAGGCTGAGACTGAGGCGGAGGCGCCGCCTTGGACGCGGCCTCCTGCTCCGGAGCAGCCTTGGCCGCCTTCTCCTTCGCTGGCGCCGCCTTGTTCGCATTCTGCTGCTGTGGCGCCGCCTTGGTCGCCTTGAGCGGCTCTACCGCCGGTGCGCGGACCTGACCGTTGACGGGCGCGCTCGGCTCTTCGACCGGCGCAGGAGCGGGCGCGGGCGCCGTGGGCTGTTTGCTCTTCCCCTTTCCCTTGCTCTTCTTGCTCTTGGCGCCGCCGGCGACGAAGGCGAGGTCCTTGAGCGCGGCCGAGTCGCTGCTTTTCTTCTTGTTGCGCGCCTTCTTCTTCTGCTTAAGCTTCTCGCGCTGCTGCCGCAGGGCCGCGCGCTCCTCGCCGCTGCTGCTGCCAGAGTCCGCGTCGCTGTCCGCGAGCCGGTTGAACGCCACGAAGGCGCTCGTCTTCTTGGGTCCGCGGGCGGCCATGGCGGCGATAGAGAGGAGGAAGGGATGCAGTAAGGCCGCGCGGTGGCGAACGGAACGCGTTCGAGTGCTGGAGTAGTCTGTCGGCGGCGGCCACTCGTTGGCGCATTCCATCGAAATCCATCCACTATAATTCCGCAAATCAAGTATACACTAATTCAGTACGCTTCAACGTTGGAAAGATCAGTTTGAGAATGTAACCTACTGAATAATAATCAATTTTGCGTCGAGTGGTCCACGCCAGCCTCGAGTTTAGCTGTCCATTTCGAAAAAAAATCGAATATTCCAGACCGTCCGTCCTAACCTCACCTCAATACGACTCAGGGAAGGTGACGGCGACTTCGCGCGAGGCGTCGGGCGACCAGAGCTCTCCGCCCGCGAGCAGCTGCGAGATCTCGCGGCACGAGAGCCTGGACGAGTCGATGGCGTCCAGCAGCTCGCGAGAGCTCGTGGCCGCGGGCAGGTTGTGCAGGAAGCGCACCATCTGCTCGGCGTCCATGGCCAGCAGCTCGCGCTCGAACAGCGCCAGGATGCCTGCCGCACACGCCACGGGTGGTACGTACACGCACGCCCAGTCCGTCCGTCAATCCAAGCCTCTGGCCTCTGCTATCAGAGTGGGAAGCGCCCGAGACCGTACCCATGCTCGCCTGGAAGAAGAAGGGCGTGCCCAGCAGCACGTAACCGTCCCAGAGGCGCAGCGCCAGATGCAGCGGCAGGCTCCGCGTGAAGAGCGTCAGCGCCCTGGCGGACAGGCACCGTCGGACGTGAGGGAAGTCGGCACGGAGGAAGCTCTACTATACGGTGGTGGGTGTATACAGAGGGGGAGGGAGCGTACCAGTCGACGGCGTACATCTGTGCGTCCATGCCCGAGTCCTGGAAGTGCCGGAAGAGCGTCGGCAGCTCGTACTCGAACACCTGGTTGTAGATGGCAAAGTAGTGGAACGTCTGGGTATCCGAATACCCACGGAAGCGTCAGTGCTCTTCCGTCACGCAACCAGCCGTAGACGACGGCCAAGCCCACGGCGGCGCACGTACGCGGCTCTCGAGGCGGAACATGTCGAAGAGCAGGCTACTGCTGAGCAGCGCCACGAGCGCCTTGAAGGCCGAGAAGCTGTCCATGTGGAGACACAGCGTCGCCGCCAGGTAGCTCATGCCCTGCACGTACCCCAGGTCCGGCCGGTAGCACGTGTACGCCTCGAGCACCTCGGTCGTGCGCTCCGTGCCCTCGGCGCCAGCCTGGAACAGCGGGTGGTGGCCGAACGTGCGCGGCATGTCGATGCTCACGAGGTTGATGCTGCGCTCGCCGTGCGCGACCAGCAGGTCGGCGACCCCGACCGCCTCCTGCAGCAGACCCCCCGCTGTCAGAGCGCCCGCGCTCGACGCGGCGCCGTCGACTGGCGTGCGCTCGCCGCCGCCCTCCAGCTCGTCCAAGCTCTCGCCTCGAGATGCCAGCGGCAGCATTGGCGTGTCGTCCGAGTCGACTTTGAGCAGCTTGACGGCGGCGAGTGCGTCGGAGGCTTCGAGCGTGGCGGTCGCCGTCGCCTTGGGCGTGTTCGCGCTGGTCGTGGCCGGCGTCGACGCGCTGCTGCTGCCGTCGGGAGTCGCCGACGGCGGCGGCGCCTGGAAGGAGCGGTCGGCTTGCCGCTTGAGCGAGATCTCGCGCTGCACGGCCTGGGCGCGCGCCTTGCAGATCTCGAACAGGTTCTCGTTGATCTGCAGCTTGTTCCCGAGCAGCCACGCCCACGCGCGGCCGCGGACCTCCTTCGGGATCCCAGCCAGACACAGCGCCTCGAGCTGCGCGTGCATGGGCGCGGCCGCGGCGCCCGAGCCGTCCCGCGGGAACGCGAGCACGTCCTCGACCCAGACGGCGCGGAACGGCTTCTTGAGCTTGGGCAGGCGCCTCCGACGGCGCTCCTCGCGGCGCTCCTTGGACACGCGCTCGCGCTGCTTCCGCCGCTGCCTGTCGCTAGCGTCGCGCCCCTTGGGCTGGAGCATGACGGCCGCGGCCCCGCCGGACGTGGAGCGCGCGAGCAGGCCGCTGGACGTGCGGGGCGCGTGCACGTGTGCGTGGCGCGCGCCCGACACGCCGCCGTCAGCCTCGCCCTGCAGCGCGCGGATGGCCGCGACCCACGCGTCGCGCTCCTTCTCGGTCGACGCGCTCAGGAACACGCGGCGCGCGGGCGTGCGCAGCTCGAAGACGAAGTTGCCGGCGTGCTCCACCTCGTTCTGGTCGTCGATCTGGCTCCCAGAGGCAGCACGCAGCGCGTTTAAGGGCGCGTCGCATGGCCAGCGCGCTCTGCTCGACGTACCGCTTCGAGGTCGAGGATGGGCAGCGCTCCGCGCGGCTTCCGGCCCGACTTTTTGGCGTACAGGAGCTCTCGCTGGGCGTGTCCAAGGGATGAGTGAGTATGGGTGTGCGGACGCTGCGACGAATGGCCGGCCCGAAGGCCCCGACGGAGCCCGCAGCTAGCGTACCTTGGAGAGCATGAAGAAGCGCACCTTCCATAGCTTCAGGTGCTTGCTCTGCGCAGCCAAGAACGCCGTTAGCGCCCGTATCGGGGGCAGGAAGGCACTGACCAATGGCGTCGCGTGAGGAGCGCGCAGCTGTCGGAACGACGCGGAAACCGCGCGCAGCATTGGCTAGATACGGTAGAGCACCTGCTTGTGCAGGTATCCCTGCAGCACGAGCTCGTGCGGCGGCGCCACGCGCATGGCAGCTTCGCGCGCGCCGCCGGCCTGGAGTGACGGGAAGACCAACTTGAACCGCGCACGGTATTATATTTGCCTTCAGTAAACAACCCAACGTACGCAAACCGCCAGTCTGAACTCCACCGCGCCGTCGGACGTTATCGCGGTGGGTCGCTCCAGCCGCTAAAATGTGGATCGTCATAGGTTGCTATATAGAGCGCTCTACATTTCATTGTGTGACTATTTGTGGAGCGTTCTCACCGATTGAGAGTGAGTGCCTGGATGCGACAGTGAACCTTATACGGTAACCAGAAGACACCAGGCGCCAAGTGAAGGCGCGCGCGCGTCGGTCGCCTTCCGCCCACTCCCCCGCTCCCAGCGCGCCCCCGGCCGCGCGCCGCTCCCCCTCGCCGTCCGCACGGAAACGGTGCGAGTCCTTTGGCCGCAGCGAGGCTCTGTCTCCCCTGGACGACCCTAGGCGGCGGACGTTAGACACTAGACGCTAGAATAGACCCACGGGCGGCAGCATGCGCCACTTGCGCTCCGACAGCGCGGCGGCGGCGTTGGACGCGCCGGTGGCGAGCGAATCGGTGCCGATAGGCGCGCTCTTCCCGCCGTATGGCCGCGTTGCGGCGCTCAACGGCCGCATGGGCGACGTGCAGCCGCCAGGCGCGGACGGCGGCGCGAGCAGCAGCGGCAGCAGCCCGAGTGGGAGCTCGGGGCCGTCGACGCAGCTCCTGGAGCGGATCCTGAATGAGCCAGACGACGAGGACGAGGACAGGGACGAGGGCGGCGTGCTGTCGGACGACGAAGACACGCGCAGCCTCCCTGACGCGTACTATGGGTCGCAGACGGGCAGCAACCGCATGGCGTTCGCCCGGCGGACCCGCGGAGTCATGGACAGGATGCTCGCTCGCCACTCTGGCGACGCCACTAGAGCGTTCAACCCGTTCCTGTGGCAAGCGCCGGGTGCGATGGGGGACTCGCCCATTGACAGCTCGCTGCCGCCAATGGCCAGCGAGACGACGCGCCTCGGCAGTGGAGCGCTGGCGGCGCGCGGGCCGCCAGAGGAGATCGACTTGACCGTCTCGTCGGACTCGGAGGGCGAGGACGCGCAGGGCGGCGCGTGGCTGTCGTCCCCGGCGACTCGATCCTCGTCCGCGACGGGCGTGGTGGCGCTGACGGACGGCGAGGAGGCGCGGTCGGGCGAGGAGGACGCGGACGTGCAGATCCTTGGGTCGACGAGCGAGCCCGGCGCGCCACTTCGGCGGAAGCGGCGGCGGCCAGCGGCGGGCGACGAGACGGTGACCAAGCGCTCGCGCGACGAACTCGACACGAACGCGGCCGAGTCGACTGCGGTGAGTCTGGAGAACAACGACGCGATCGAGCAGTTCAAGGCCGCGCTCAAGTGCAGCATCTGCCTCGACCGCCTGACCGACATGACGTCCACCATATGCGGCCACGTGTTCTGCGCGCGGTGCATCACGGCGCAGGTGCGGATCAACGCCAAGTGCCCGCTCTGTCAGCGGCGGCTGCAGCTCAAGGACATCCACCCCTTGTTCTTCTAGACGGCGGGCACAGCTGGAGGAGCGCCCCACCCACGAGCACGTCACCGCCAGAGGTCGAAGTATTATATATCGCCGGACGCACGGCGGATGCCAGCGGCAACAGGATGAGATCTTGGGCGACAGCGACTTGTTGACACGTGAACAGGTCCCGACGCTCTCAAGGTCCGAGACGAGCCGCGACGCGGGCGGCGGCGACTCGCTGCCTTCTACGCACCGCAGTAGTAGTTATTAAAGTCGATGCGGACCAGTAGACACTGTGCGAACCCATCCATGCAGCACAGCAAGCGGATGTTAACTTCGAGAAGAAGCGACCAACCTCGCTAGACAGCAGTCAATACACAGAATTGGACTCACCTCGGCGAAGGCACGCACACATCGCGGACGGTCGAGGCCGACGCCATGCAGAGCGAGCATCAGTGCGCGCCTTGCGGCTGCGTGGTCCTTTCGGAGGGCGTTCGCGCGCTCCTGCTCTCGTGCAAAGCACGTCGCCCGGCGGTCGAGAGCGCGCAGCAGCTCACTCGCCTTCCAAGCAGCGTCCAGCATGCTCGTGAATGACTCGTGCACCTGCCCAAGCACCAACACGGTCAGCCAAAGATGTCCATGTGCGCAGTCGGGGGTTTCAGTGAAGACATCATACCTCCCTCCCTGCGTCATCGAGGAAGCAGCACTTGGTCGCTGCATCCACATAGCGTTCGTGGTGGCTTCGGACGTCCATCAGTGACGCAGAGCTCTTGACGGCGCGGACCAGCTCCGCCCACGAGGACGTCAAGACCTGCGGTATCATCCATCCATCCATCATCAATGCCGTCAGTTCCACCAGCTCACCGGTAGTGCCTGTCAATCATGCCTAGGAAGCGCACCAGGGTGCAGAACGCCTCGTTCAACGCGCGAATCGTGTACTGGGTCTGGTGGAAGACTTCCGTGAGCGCTTGGCGGGTCTCGGGCGAGTAGGAGCGCTCTTCTCGCCGCGTGGTCACCCGCAGGAGTGCCCATGCGTCCTTCATCTCGATCATCGTCAGCCGCAAGTGCAGCAGCCAGGCGTGCAACCCGGCGTACTGCTTCAGAGACTGCGACGTAATCACCACGCCCAACGGCCACTCGACCGCATACGCAAGCTCTACATTGCGCACGAACTGCGGAATCACCGCGTTGATCGGCATGGCCGAGCTTAGCACTATCATCCCGAATCCCCAGACAGCAACTCAGCGTTAGAGGTTCGTCCACACATCCAGACTACTGACTCCCGCCGGCGGTCAAGTACTCACACTCTTGGAGTTGAGGCGTCGTGCGGTAATGGAAGCGCTGCGCCGCTGCTGGGATCTCTACTGTGGCCTCTGCCATCGCAAGGGATAGCGCAGAGTACAACCGATCGGCAGAGCTCCAGTGCTCTCGAGCAGTCGCGGAGTGCAGCCCGAAGAGCACGTCCCGCGCAAACGTGTCCATGCACAGCCCCTCACTCATTAGCATGAGTCTCCGGAGCCAGTCGAGGTGAACTATCAGATCCGTCGTCGCCAGAAACGAGAACAGCACAGCGTGGTCCAGGTCGGCCACAGCGCGCCGTATTGGCTGGACGACGCCAGCGTCGACGAACAGCGCAAACGGCGAGAAAACCTGGCTATCTGAATCGTTGTCGGCACGCTGGAAAACACCACAAACGGTAATGGATCAGTGCCAGGGTGGGGCGCACAGACAGCCAGCGTCATCGCAAACGTACCCCTTCAATGATGCGCGTTAGAATGTTCATGCCAGACTGCCGGTTGTCCTCTGCAAAGAACGGATGCGCAGCCGGCAGCCCCACGCGCGTACGTTGCGCTGAATCGACTTGCGCTTCAGCTGCATCCATCTCGCCACAATCATCTGGTTTGTCTTGACCTTCCTCAACTGGAGTCGACTCGGAGTCGTCGGCCATCTCCACGTCCGTGTTTCCGTCATTGTCGGCAGCTTCTCCCTCAGCGTCGCTCATACTGGTCCCGTCCCTCGAGGTGCTGTACAAGCAGACATAGGCTGCATTGCCACCTCCCCCAGGCTCGCGAAGAATGCGGACGGAGCCCTTTTCAACCCCCAAGTGCGACAACTTGGCGACATCCGTTGTACTGTCGGTGCCGAAAATGTCTGCGCTGCGCTGACCGGCCGCTGTGTTAACACGGACGCTAAATCGCCACTCGGGACCACCACCAGGGCTTACTGGAACGCCCGCCGCAGGCCGTCGATCGGCCGTAGCTTTACTCGAGGCGAAATCGTCGTTGTGCTTGTTGCGACACTCGTCTTGAGGGTCTTCGCCTGCTGCCAAGGTGGTAGGATCCAGTGTGTCGTCCACCTCTGTGACATTCTCACTTTGCTCCATGTCGGAGGACACAGTAGCCGCTGGTGGCTGACTACTCCGGTAGGCATCTTCCATCTCAGCATCCACCTCGATATTCCGGCTAGAAGATGCGTTTTGGCGAGCTAACAGTTCTTCTTGTTCGATCTGCCGAAAGACGATCACACGAGTAAGTCACCGCTAAGGGTATCATGAAGGAACCAGACGCTCTTACCTCAATCTCAGCGGTATGGATCGAGGTATCCGCTTCGCTGACTTGATTTACTGGGTTTGAATGATGCAGCGAGTCATCATTCCCGCTCTCATTATCGTCGACCGCGTCCGTGTCTTCCCGCAGTGGAGAGATCGGCGTGATTGCTGAATCTTCCACTCCACTCTCATCGGTACTCGCTCGCTCGATTTGGCAGTGAAAGCCAAATGGATCACGCTTTCGTGCCTGTAATAAACGAACGAAAGGGTCACAAAATGCAGTCGAGCAACCAGTCAACGCGTGAGGGGCACTATACTCACCACGTTCTTGTCGCTGCTCGCCACGTTGACCAACACTCGTTGGAGGCGACTGGTGTGCGTGATCTGCGCGGCAACACTCTTGAGGAAATTTGGAAACATTCCCTCGAGGAGTTTTGTTTCGCTATCGCTCCCATCGGTGGGCTTGCTCTCGCTCCCAAGAAGCTTGTCACCGCCCGCAAACTCCGCAGAGGCTATCAGCTCTCTCGTCCATCGCGTGAGATCAAACTCGCCCTGTAAAAGCATTATTCCGGCCCAAATGCAGTGATGAGGCTCTACCTACGACGAGTATGGCATGGCAGCAGTCGCAAGCGATTGGAACGTACATGGGGATCGGTGATATCGCTCACAACGCCATCGGCCACAATGTCGGACAGCACTTCCAGGAACGGCGCGCTCGTCTTCTCAAGTAGCCACCGCATCAACATGGCCACTTCGCGACTGGTATCCCACGCTTCCATTGAAACCAAGTGGCCGTGAAGGAAATCCAGCAATGCAACGCCGCGCGGGAATCCGCCTGAATCGTCGCCCAGCTCAGCCCATGCATGTCAGCATCGTATGTTACCGCCATTGAAGTGCGTTCAGACGATAGAACGTACTGTTAACAATCAGCGCCCAGAAGTCTTGCCGGTCGCATTCCAGCGCAGAAGCTACTGCTTCCAATACGCGGCGCATCCGTCGCGTGTGCACAACGAGACTGGTGACCGTGCGTATGCGCGAGCTGCTCTGCATTAACCTGGCCACTTTCCCCTGTATGCATGAGTTTCAACATCGAGTCAGTTTAATCATACTATCATACTCGAGTCGGAGATGGCAATTTATCACCTGGTGAGCTGCGAGATACGACAATATTGCGCTGCCAAATGCTTGAAGACTCTTGCCACCACGACGTGGATCTTGTGCGTAGAATGTTGCCAGGAACTCCAGTCGGATGAAATGCGTCCCTGCCTTTTGGAACGTCTACGGAATTCGTCACATCAGCAAGAGAAGTTACGCACCTAGTAAATGAAGTAGCATCATGTGTGTACCTTCAGCAAGTGACGAGTAGACGACAGCGTGGCACCGCGCAGTAAGATGTGGTGCTGACGCGGCAATACAAACGTTGCTGAACGGCCATCGCGCCGAAACAGCACCGAGTCGACGCCACACAGGGCGTTGAGAGCATCCTGCAGGGTTTTGAAATCACACACTGTGATGAGACTATCACTGTTCCATTGCTCGGACGAACAGTGGGTCCGTACCTCAATGATGTCTTCTGCGTGGACTTGGACGGCAGGTTGGGCTTGCGCCGTCCGGCATGCGACTGCGATCGGGATCTTTAGGCTCTCCAGAGATTGATGCTCACCACACACGCTCGGTCGTTGGGCATGCGGTAGCGCATGGCAATCGCCGATATCTTCCCAGCCGCTTGATCGCGGAAGAAACCACAGATCACTGGAATCTCCGAAAAGGTCGGAGTCATCAGTGGACGAGTTCTCTGTCAAGGACGTTGCGTCGTCGTCCCAGTCCAGTCGATTTTTCCAGGACAGTGATGATACACGTTGCATGCCGTCCCAGAACAACACATCGCTGGGCTTCGAGAGCTCCTGACTGGTCACTTCGGCATGCGATCTTGTGTAAAATGAGTCGCGCTGTCGATCGCTTTTCTGGTGCGCCATCAGTTTTCTGTGGCGTAGATAGATCGCTCATACTTGAGTAAGTCGATGGGCAACCCTGCGCTTGCTTGACAATTATGTACGCACCGCTTGAAGTTGTCGAGGGGCGTTGGTGCAGATGAAGAACTCTCTTCCGTCGTCATTGTCATGAAGCTGTTGCCCTACGCAATATGAGCACACAATGGTTAGTGCACGTCATCCCAATCTACCCAGGCCGCCAGCAACCACCAACAATCCACATACGAATAGAGACCCTTGACCAGCACTGAAGAACCCACCACCCGACTCATCTGCGACCACGTTCCACAGCTCCTTTCGCTGCTCCGAGATGCCAGCTCCCAACGAGCTGACTACACTCGTTGAGAGCACTCTGTCCAAGCAGCGTAGTCTCGTGTGGGTTCCATGTCCAAAGTGCGCATTGACGACACGTAGGCGCACCTGTGTGGATCCAATGGCACGCATTGCCTCTCGAACAGCGCGGCCCAGTGGTCAATCAGCCCGGGATTGTCCATCCGAATGCTGTCGCCGATGCGCTTCTGCCCGAGCGCGACGCCACCCTGCGTTCATGTTTGGAATGCACGGATCAATTGACGCTACTCGCTTATATACTGCGGAATTGCGATTGCGTAGAGTGCGTTGATGTACGCACCTCTAGCGGGACTCGAGTGGGGTCCTCAAGCACAAAGGACCGCCCATCGTCGCCTCCGGCCAGCGCCACGAGCAGACGCAGCGCGGCACTCATTGACGCGTCTGAGTGCAGGAGCGTAAGGCGCACGGTAGAAATCAACGCGTTAGACCACATCATTATCCGATAGAGAGAAGGAGATGACGCACGTGACGAGTGTTCCTGAGGCCTCCGGCGCTCATCCTCAAGCATACCGGCACACCGCTCCGTGGCCCGATCCATCGCATCCGCGACCTGGAAACTGCTCTATCCGAACACGAGCTTAGCTGTCAGTGGCCACGCGTATCATTCGCAGAACGCGGACGTACACGTCCGATGCGTCTGTCGCCATCTGCCGGATCCGCGCCAGCTCGTGGAGGATGTACTTGTCCTCGTCCTCAACACAGTCGCGCTGTTGGTGCCGACATGCACATATGGGCGAGTAAGCAAGAAATCCATACGATGGATGTGCTAACGCGGTTATCTGGGCGCTCGCGCGGTCCTGAACAGCAGAAGCGGGACGTACGTGCGTGAGAAGCCGCTCGTAGGCGCGTGTGACGGCGCGGACGTGGCCCCCACAAGCGCCCGCGCTGCCCCCGCCCAAGCGCTCGCGCAGCCTCCTCAGCAGCGACATGACGTCATCCAGCTTCTCGTCGGGGCCGCGCCTTTCTTGGCGCGCCATCGCAGCGCGCTCCATCGACCGCGGGGGCCGAGCACTTTGGTTCCGACGTCGAGCGCACTTGCCTTGATGCAACTTGAAAACCAGAGGAAAGGACAAATTCACTGTGAAGGCTCGTGTAAGTACGAAGCACATGAAGTGAATGAGCATGCACAGATATTGCCCGGGTAAGTACGGTGTGCGACGTGTGGCACAGACAACGACCAGCACGCGGCGCACGCTGCCGGGCGCCTCCTCGCGCTTCTCGCACAGCTGCAGCGGCCGTGGGCTGCCGAGAGAGGGAAACAGAGAGAGACTCTAGCTCGTCAGCAGTGCGTTGGAGCGGGCAGAGTGCCGCTAGCGCC